>CM062293.1:494146249-494358071 GCA_031216915.1 Pictodentalium vernedei
CCTCTGTTTCACTGGTAAAAATAGGACCCAGTCACTTGCTTGTGGTGCGAGTTCTCTAAAATAGGCAACATGGGGTATAAACGATTGACTGATCTTGACTTTATCTCCATGTTGTGGTCATGATTAGCCATTGCGCAGAAGTATGTGACCTTAAACAACAATAAATAACGGAGACACAAAACTTTTTACATTTTTTGATTAATGCATATTTATTAGTTGTGTCTCCATATGTTTGTTACAATTTATGGGAGAGTGCCTATAGGTACTCTCCCATAAATTGTAACGGAGCAAACCCCCATAAATTAAATACTCTTACTTCAAAGATAATATGAAGAGCATCGAAAGAATATGATAGAATTGCAGTACCGACAGTTTGTTTTTGCAGGAATGTTTTATTTTTCAAATTAAAAATAAATTTATTTGTATAAATTGGTACTCTCTATATTTCTGTGTGTGAAAGGACAGCTGGAATCCTCCCCTTGTTTGCTCGCTTTTTAAAAAGAAAAATAAAAATTAAAAATAAAAGCCTTCCTCACTCACTGATTTGAAAAAAAAAAAAAATTACCTGAGAATCAATTAATATTTTTGTGTGTCCTTATACTGATTTCAATGATAAGAGAAACCTAGTGCTGGGAGGAATATCAGGATGCAGCACACAAAGACTTAATCCATTTGGCCTTCAAGATCTTTGAGAATTGAGTTAGTCCTCATCTCAGGCACTTGAGAATTGGCATAGAATCTTCTAACAAATATTTCGGCATAATTTGCCTTTGAAATGGCCAGAACATTGCTTCATTACAGAAATTTCGATTTTTAATTCGTTATTCTTTCCTACATTCATAGCAGGAACTGCTTGGACAGACTAATTCTGAGCTGATTTAGACGTTTGCCAGTTTGTCATTTGTCTGGAACAAAGTTCACTGACATCTGAGGTATTATGAATCATAGAATCCCTGGTAATGTGATACAAATTGGACTGCTTACCTGGGTGTATGACAAGGAATGACATAAATGTTATGACATGTTGAACAATTTATATTAAAAGGACCATCCATCTTCCTAGATAAACGTTGATTAATATAAGTTTGGTGTGTTGTTGATGTAAGATATTGTCTATGCCAGACAACATATCCTGCAGACAGATGATTTAGCTTGTTTCCGGCTGCCACCCTTTTCTGTTGAGTACATTAACACTTCACCTCCTAACGTAATGTCCATAGCCAATCAGCACTATTAACGAAAATTCCTATTTAATTTTTAACTGGTAGAGTGCTAATGGCATGGCCCTACCAAGGGGCAAGGCAACTTGATTTGAACAAAACCAAATTGCGATGTCATAACAAACTATGGCCCGGTATTAGTTCGTTTTTTGTGTATATTGCCCATCTCCAAAATCCATCATGCCCAGAAGAATTCCTTATTTTGCTGGCAGTTTGTCAAACATATCTGATACCCACTTAGAACGTCCGTTCACTCTCTATCATTCAATACATACAGAGAAGGTGTGAGAATTTGTAGATTGGTTAAAAATTGAAAAAACTGTTGTGGACTGCACTGAATGAGAACCGGTGGGAAAAACTGGGCAACATATCTGTGCACTGCCTTGTATTGGACTGATATTGTCCACATGAGTAAGTGAAAATATTATTTCGTCACCTGAGTTCCAATGTGTTCTATGTGCCTACTGGCACATAGAACACATTGGAACTCGGAACGATTTGTCTAAATCAAAATTTGTTCAGCCATTTACCATATCTCCAGAACAAATTTTACCCATTAACTTCATTTGTATTGAAGAGTAAATTCTTCTTAGTAACAAACAATTTTGTAATTTGTGATAAATTATGCGGAGTACCACTAATTATTTACAGTGTTTAATTGTTTTATTTGGGTGTAACAACACTTGCAACAGCCAGATTCATATCATGTCAAACAATGTTATGGGTGGAGGAAGCTGGAGTATCCAGGGAGAACCACCAAGCAATGGTGAGTAACTGTCAATCTCTCCAACTTACTAATCTGGTGCAAGCAAAGTTATCATCAGTCAAAGGCAAGCTCAAGGACAGAGCACAGATGACTTTGGTCCATTGGCATTGCCATTGTGGGGGGTGGGGGGGCCTTGCCCCCCCCCCCCCCCCCAAAAAAAAAACAAAAAACAAAACAAAACAATGCATACAGCCCTCAGATGATCTTCAGTACAGCACTTCGCACTACAAGTGTTTAAGCTTTTCTCTTGGACCCCTGAATTTTTAGCTCACCTGACTTTCAGTCAGGAGAGCTATAGTGATCACTCACTGTCTGTCGTCCGTCGTCCGTGAACATGGTGTTTGCGTCTTCTCCTCCCAAACTGCTGAACCAATTTAATTGATATTTGAGATAATAGTTTGTTATGACATCGCAATTTGATTTTGTTCAAATCAAGTTGCCTCGCCCTTTGGTAGTGCCATGCTCAAAAAGTGTGCCTAAATCTTAAAAAATCTTCTTCTCATGAACCAGCAGTAGCAGAGACTTGATACTAGGTGTGCAGCTTCCCTTTGAGGTGTAGACTCAGATTTGTTCAAGCGAAGTTTGTGGGGCTATATTTGCCATCATTATGGGAGGGGCAAGAATTTTTGCCCCTCCCAAAATTTCTATTTTCCAACCCGAGAGGCAGATTTGAACCAAATTTGATATGAGGGCTTATTGGGTCGTAAGTACTTAATTTATGGCCCAATTTTTTTTTCCTGTTGCCCCATGGGAACCGCAGGAGCTTAAAATAGAAAAAAATTAAAATGTCCATATCTCCAAAACTACACGGCACTGAGAATTCTTATTTGGTGAGAAGCTTCCAGAGGACCAACAGAATGGAATGGTAAAAAAAATTGCTATCGGTTTTATCATGGGGTACTATTTGGTGACTTTGAAAAAGTGCTGAGTCAGCATTTTTTAACACTGTGGGTAATGGGAAAACATTTAAGACTACTTTTCTCCCAAACCACTGCTCCAAAAGCTTTCAAATTTCACATATAACATCTTTGGAAGATTGTTTCACATGTTTATTGAAATCAGTTCCATGGGTCCATATTTGGGCTCTCTATGGCAGCCCAAATGTTTAATTAGTGCAGTATGAGGAATATTCTTTAAAAAAATTTTTCTTCAGAACTACCAATAAGAATCTTTTAATGTTTGGTATGTAGCATCCTTGGGGGCAGGGGGGGGGGGGGGGGGTGGATTCAAGTTTGTTCAAGCCAAGTCCCTGGGTTCATATTTAGGCTGAAAATTTGGGGTCCTGGTCCGGACTCAGAAATTTTGGACCAAAATCCGGAAATGAGTTTTTTGTTTTTTTATGCATTTCGGTCAATTTTAAGACAAAATTTTTTCTTTCTTTTTACACTGAAAATTTGGGGTCCCGGTGGGACTTAGAAATTTTGGACCAAAATCCGGAAATGAGTTTTTTTGTTTTTATGCATTTTGGTCAATTTTAAGACAAAACAAAAAAATATTTTTTACCCTGAAAATTTGGGGTCCGGGTGGGACTTAAAAAATTTGTGCCAAAATCCAGAAATTAGTTTTTTGGTTTTTTATGCATTTTGGTCAATTTTAAGAAGAAGAAAAAAAAATATTAGTCTGAAAATATTTTCTTTGCTACTTCGAAAATTTCCGAACAAAAATAAAAAAAATCTGTTTTTTATGCATTTATCTCAATTTTGGGACGTAAAAGTGCAGGAACAGAAAATTGAAGGAAAATCCTGTGTATTGTGTGGGCACAATTGCTTCATCTAGTTGGTATATGCTTTTCTTAGGAGGGGCGTATGCAGCTTATTCAAGTCAAGTCCCTGGTTTGATATTTAGACTACCATGTCAGGTGAGCACCCTCAGGCCCCCTGGGGCCTCTTGTTCAAAATTTTGTTGAGTGTAGGGGCTAGTCTGAACTAGTAGTCCGTAGTCATTACCCCGCTTCCCGATAAGAGGAAGGTGTAAAGACTGGTGATCCTAGTTAGGACTAGGGATAATAGGGTGGGACCTTGACCTCCCCCATACAACAGCCTTCCAAATATTATGTTTCCCCCCCCTCCCCACCCCCAAAAAACAAAACAGAACAAAAACAAAACAAATTAAAAAAAAACAACAACTGGCTATGACCTCCTATTATGGAATCCTGGCTATGCACTTGCCCGCATTGGTCAGGATCGAACCATCAACTATTCAATCTCTGGTACAATGTTTCAACCATTCGGCCACAGTGCCATAATTACTCAACCTCATGGGAAACAAATGTACCACATGATGAAGATGGAAAGAAGTGCCAGTCCAAAGTATAGATTTCATGAAAGTAGATAGGTTATTGATAGGCGATCATTAAGATAATAATGGGTGATTTATCGACTTGAACGGCTGTGTACAATTTCATCATGGGACACCACTAATTATTAAGATAAAGTGATGTCGTTCAGGTGCCAATGATATTCCAGTAACTCCAAGAAATGTTTTGTTTTTAAATGTCAATATCTTGGTACCAGATTGTAGACGACAACAATTACAGGGCATGAAAAAATAATCAATCACATATTGTGAAGTGAATAACTTAACCTTTTCACCAGATCTGTATGTGTAAACACCCGAGAATTAACCAACTTAATATCAGGGTGCAGTTGTTCAGATAACTACACTGCAAACAAAGGCTGACTACCACCATCATCACAACCACAAAATGGAGGCTCCACCCAGCCAAGATCAGGTGCATATTGATTATGTACAAATATCTTGCCACCTTTTAGGCTTGTTATCTTGGTAGATGGATAAACACACAATTGAAATAGAGACAATTTCTACATGCCATTTAGATTCAGAGACAGTATATTCAGGGCTTATATTTCATCTAAATTTGGGAGAAGTATTTGGATTCTTTCAAAAATGGTAGTGAGAATCAATACCTGCTATGAGTGTTCCAGGATCCCATGAGGCCACCATGGTTGAACCCCTGATCTATACTGATACCACATGTTAACCCTTTACCCTTCACATCTCTTTAATTTTTAAAACGCAAGCTGAATTTGATCATTTTTTAAAAAATAAACAATATTTACCAATAAAACCTTACAAACATGGATGTCATTGGAACCGGCTCAATGAGCCGGTTCCAATGACAACCATATGTGTTCAACTTTGTTGACAAAAGGTCTGGATATTTCAGGCCATGTTAGCCTTTTATTGGTTAATTTGCTTCCAATATGTTAGGTAAAGGGTTAAATTGACGTAATTCTTTTCACACAAATCCTAGCAGAGGTGCAGCGACAGTCTACTTGGATTCTCGCTGGTTTTGTTGTGCAAATCTTTGCGTGAGTTGATTCTCAGATTCTTATTGACATATATGCCCTGGTATTTTTTAGATATCCATTTCAACCAGCCACACGCTATGATGAAATATAAAAATTTCTAATGAAAATTTTCCCATAATGCAACTAGGAAGTTTGACAATACAATTTAGTTTGACAGGGCTCTTTGGAATGTTTTTTTGCTTGAATATACAAATTTTCAATTTGTTCTTGAATAACCTGGAATAAGTAAATATTTTTATTTTTGCTTCCCATCATTGTAACAGGGCCCACAAGCTTGTTCCAATGAGGGGAGGTCTTAAGCTATGGTTTGGATGCAAAAATTGGAAAAAATATGAAAATATGAATGGTGATTTTTGTCGAGATTGCTTGCTGGATAGGACCATTTCATTAGATAAAAGTTTAATACAGTGGAGCCCACTTAATTGTATATCTTTTAATTGTATATCCCTGTTAATTGTATATAATTTCCCAACACAAAACCATTTACCATACCTCCACTACAAATTTGACCTGTTAATTGAATATAGGTTATAGAGTAAACTCCTGTTAATTGAATAAAAAATCCTGTAACCTGTCGAGAAATTACCCTGACTCTCACCAGTTTTCCTTTGTTTATAGACCTATTTGGTCTCAGCACATTCAATGCAGGCATTTAATCTATTTTATCTTGTTTGACAGAGCTCGTGGAGCTCTGTCAAACAAGATATATTAGAATAAATGCTAAGTTTATCTCTAGAATACAGGAAAGTGACAATCCCTGTTAATTGAATACTCCTGTTAATTGAATAATTTTCATTGGCAAAGTGACTATTCAATTAACAGGGTTCCTCTGTATTGTGCTCACGGTACTGAAATTTCTGATGGAAATTCGAAATATTGGTTCTTTGATGGGTCACGATTTCATGTGAAATTTCTGTAGCGTGTTCACTAAAATCGATGTATAAATCTCAGCTCAGATCGATTTTAATGAGCTCGGTACAGAAATTTCATGTCAAATTGAGACAATTTTGAGATTCTTTTATCATCTAATGGCTCAGAAGGTAGAGGTGCAGGCTGCAAGCTGAGAGGTCCTCGGTTCGAATCCCAACTGCGGCTACCGTGTGGTGTCCTTGGGCAAGACACTTCATCTCCATTGCCCGCATGGGGGCACGATGACGCCGTGTACTACGGCGTACTGCACTTCGATGGTACGCATGTCTTCAACCAATCTAACCCTGCAATGCGGAGTTACGATGTTGGGGAGCTGGCAGCTGCTCGTCGTTGCTTGGTGGTTCTCTCCGGGTACTCCGGCTTCCTCCGCCCGTAAAACTGTCACAGTCATGATTAGCCATTGTGCATAAATATGTGACCTTAAACAACAATAAATAATAAATAATATCACCTAATGTGTAATCTAAACTTTTAGCTAATGTTAAGACTAAAGCTGGCCAGCACTGTTCATAAAAACTGACATCCAAATTTTAGAATTTTTTTTCTTCAATTTTTGCCTCAAACACATAGTTTATGACCCCCCTCATTGGAACAAGATCATTCCAATGCTATGTTTTCTGAATAAAAAATGAATATATTTAGTTATTCAGGAAATGTTTGCTGAAAATGTCGTCTGCTATTTGTATTTGGCAGACAGTTAACCCTTTACCTAACATGAAAAGCAGACGACACTTGCAAAAAAAAATTCTTGAATAGGCCACACAAAGTAGATGTTCTGTTTCTCAGGCCAAGTTTTGTAAAATTGCATGTGGGCAAGCGTTTTTTTATTGTATTTTTTATTTTTGTAATTATTTCTTTGCCATCAGAAGTTCATATTCTTGGTTTGTTTTATGTTTTAGGCCTCATAATCTACAGAATAGCATGGGTGGTGGTGTATTTCGTCCCTTGGGTGCAACAAGGCTTTGCAATGCTAAAGCATTGCAAAGCCTTGTTGCACTCAAGGGACAAATTTATCAATTTTATTAACTTGTGTAAAATATCAGACATAAACCATTTAATTTTTATTTTTTCAAGTTTGCATTGGTCATAAAAAGAGAGCATGCGGCAGCCAAAAGGACCATGTGGGAGGGCCTGAGAAACAGATTTTTAATTTTATTAAGCCATAACTAATTTCTTTCATTTTTTGTCTCAAAAACATAGGTGGAACGAGCTCAATGAGCTCGTTCCAAAAAGGGGTCATAACCTATGTTTTTGTGACAAAAAATGAAAAAAATAATGAAAATTAATTGGCAATTTTTATACACCCGTTTTGAAAAAACGGATCGTATTATGGTATACCGCTGTCCGTCTGTCCGTCCGGTCACACGTCGTACGATAACTCAAGAACACTATGAGAGATTTTCATGATTTTTGGGTATGTGGTGTATATCGATGGAGGGAAGCTCCCTTTCATTTAGTGTCGCCGTCCGATTAGTCGTTCCAGAGTTATAGGACTTTATTACTTAGAAAATTGTTGATTTTTTACACGTCATACAATAACTCAAGAACGCTTCGAGAGATTTTCATGATTTTTTGGTAGGTGGTTTATGTTGATGGTTTCGGTTGGTGTCGCTGTTTGATTAGCTATTCCAGAGTTATGGGACTTTATTACTTAGAAAATCAGTGATTTTTTCTTGAAGTTATGATCTCTATAGACATAAGATATATACATGAAATTCAAATAATTTTATTTCCAAATTATTAAACACAGTATGTTGTTGGTTATGATTATTGTACAAGAATATAAAAAAAACCTGACAAGTACACATGTATACTCATATTGTGTGCTACCCTCTTGTAATTAATAACAGGCGTATCATGCGCTCATGGCACAGCTGTTTATTGTGAATAGTGCTGGCCAGTTTTGGCCGTTAACGTTGGGTAAAGGGTTAATGAAAGATTAATTCAATTCAACTTCCCAAACTAAGTCACCCACAATATTACCAAGATGAAGATGATTTCTAATGTCATTCCCGTATTAGACATGTTGTGAACGGTATTTCCCATAATGAGCTATTTAATGGTGATTGTGTCATAAATGGGGGTGCAGTGGCTCAGTTGGTAGAGGTGCAAGCTCAGAGGTCCTCGGTTCGAATCCCACCTGCGTCAACCGCGTTGTGTCCTTGGGCAAGACACTTCATCTCCATTGCCCATGTGGGGGCACATTGACGCTGTGTACTAAGGCGTACTGCACGTTGATGGTGCACCTGTCTTCAACCAGTGCCAACCCTGCTTGTGTGGAGTTAGTATGTTGGGGAGCTGACAGTTGCTTGCCATTGCTCGGTGGTTCTCTCTGGGTACTCCAGCTTCCTCCACCCGTAAAACTGTCGTGGTCATGATTAGCCATTGTGCAGAAATATGTGACCTTAAACACCAATAAATAAATAAATTGTGTCATAAATACAGAATATCGCTACATGCCACTAAGTCTTGATGCACGTGGCAATGCTGTGTGTTCCTAATTTTTATTGAAATTTTATGACCTTGCCCAGGGGTGGACTGGGCCAAAAAATGTTGCCGGGAAGCATACCAAGGGGGCCCCAGATGGGGCAGAATTTTGATTTTTCAAATCGAAAGAAAATGCTGCTTCCTTGCATCTAAGCGATCAATGACAGTCCACATAGAGGGCATTTTCAATGGCTTTTTTGTATCATGTTTGTCGCTCATTTGGCAAAAATGGTTGCACCAAAGAGGGCCCCAGACCCACCAGGCCGACCAAACTTTGCCCCAATGAGAGAAAATCTAGATTTTTTTAACCGAAAGAATGGTGTTTCCTTGCATCTGACCAATCAATGGCAGACTGGACTGGTGGTATATCAAAATGCCCTGTATGTGGACTGCCAATGGCAGTCCACATAGAGGGCATTTTGATAAACCGACAGACTATGCAATCAGATCCATTTCATCTTTTGGTGATTTTCACGAAATTTCATACACCGACAGGTGTTTGGCTGCATAAATTTTGACGGTCCTGGGTGGCTCCTAATATGGGGGCCCGCTGAGAAATGTCTTATTGGACCATACAGCCAGTCTGCCTCTGGCCTTGCCCCACCACCAGAACCACTATCTATGTGACAGTGTGCAGGCTTTTATAGAAAAAGAATCAGGGTGTAACTACACTAGGATTTTTCACTCTGCATGGGTTAAATGTTCTAAAAAAAATTCCTATACTTAACCACAAGAAAAAGGTTGTACCAAACACACAGAGCAACATGAGTGATAGCTGACACCAGTTGTCTAATTAGGTTTGATTCACAAGATTGTACTGTTACGGTAATTCGCACAGGAACTTTTTGACTTTACTTGCCCCTGGGCACATAGTATTCAATCTGCCATTTGATATAATGACTTTTGAAATAGTTTTTTTTCAATTTTAATGAACTTGATGACGCATGCAGTTTGTTTTTTAACCCTGCAGCAAAGTGTTTTTTTGTCATCTGAGCTCAATTTGAAGATTGGGTAATAAAATTGTGAAATCTATTTGGAATTAAAACAACTTGTTCACAGCTGTTGAGAATTCTTTATCCTTCAGGTTTTAAGTCTTTCTGGAATTAATTCTCTTCTGTCGTGCATGTTTTTTAAAACAATATCTGATTAGGTTTTAAAATAATTTCAAATTTCACATATTTTTTTTCAAAGCAAATCTTTGATTGCCAACAGTTAAAACTAGAAGTCCTGTCATTAACAGTGTGCTTATCTTGGCTTAATTGTGCGCAGGAATTGCATGCAGTTGCCATATTGAATGGCTTCCAAAGCACGACAGGTTCTTCTGGTTACTCAGAGCAAACACAGGCAATGTTTCTGCCAATGGACCTCCAGGTTACCCGGAGGTCCATTGGCTGAAGCATTGCTTTTGCACCGGGCATATGAACAGAATTTGACCTAATCAGATTTTGTTTTAAAAAAACATGCACGGCAGAAGAGAATTAATTCCAGAAAGACTTAAAACCTGAAGGACAAAGAATTCTCAACAGCTGTGAACAAGTTGTTTTAATTCCAAATAGATTTCACAATTTTAGTACATCAGGAAGTCTGACAGTTACTCGCCATTGATCTGTGATTCTCTTCAGGTACTCCGGCTTCCTCCACCTGTAAAAGTGTCTGACACGAGGTTACCCTGGCTGTCGAAAGTGTCGTTAAAGCCCTATAAGTAAATAAATTTATACACCTGATCCTGCCTTCAAGTTTGTGGTTCGTCATGAGACGATTTGAGCTTGTTTTGATGAGAATTAATGAAATTTGTTTTAAATCTTTTCCTAACTCGAAAAGCAGACGACAACTGCAAACAAAATTCTTGAATAACTAAATATTTTCATTTTTTGTCTCATAAATATAGCTTATGACCCGTCATTGGAATAAGCTCATTCCAATGAGGGGTCATTAGCTATGTTTTTGAGACAAAAAATAAAAAAATAATGAAAGTTGAATGGTGATTTTTGTAAATAGTGTTGGCCGGTTTTTGCCATTACGTTGGGTAGAGGGTTTACCCTTTACCCAACGAATCGCCAGCATCCGCCCACGTAATATGCAAATTCAGCAGTTGAAAAAATATTATTTTTCAAAAAATTTCAACAAAACCATATCATGTGATCCCTCGTTGGCACGAGCTCTTTGAGCTCGTTCCAATGAGGGGTCACATGATATGGTTTTGTTGAAATTTTCTGAAATATTTGAAAAAATGATATTAAAAATAATAAATGTTGATATCGTCTGTGTTGGGTAAAGGGTTAAAACAATCAAAAGTTAGAACAGTTTGAGCTTATTTTGATGATGGTCTGGGGGAGGTGGGGGAGGGGGTTAATGAAATATGTTTAAAAAAGAATAAAAGTTATTTGAAAACAGTTGTGCAAATATCGTCTTTCACTCAGGTAATGTAATAGCTTAGCACAAGTTTCAGATAACCAAACCAGTTTTATTAACCCTTTACCCAACAAATCGGTTGCATCCACCCGCGTAATATGCAAATTCAGCAGTTGAAAAAATAGTATTTTTCAAAAAATGTCAACAAAACCATATCATGTGACCCCTCGTTGGAACGAGCTCGTTGAGCTCATTCTAACGAGGGGTCACATGATATGGTTTTATCGAAATTGATTGAAAAAAATTAAAAAATGATATTTAAAATAATAAATTTCGATATCGTTTGCGTTGGGTAAAGGGTTAACTGGAGGTGTTATGATTTATAAATTGAAAAATGAAAATAAAAAAAAAACATTTGAGTGACTTCCCAGCTATATCTGTATTATATAAAAAATCACATCAAAACAGGCATGTAGACAGGAACTTGGAGTGGGCCACAGGGATCTTTTGGGGAACCCAACATTTTTATGCCTCAGGCATATCATGAAGATTCAAATCTTGAGTTTGGAAAAGGTATGGAGGTGGGTAATACCTCTAGTGTTTGTGTGTCTGGAGTCTCCCCAGAGTAATTTTTGAAATAGAAGCCCTAATTTGGTGTTTTGTTGAGACATTTTGACACTTGAAAACATTGTCAGTTTTCATCATACCTGATATGTCATCTGTTGTTTTATCAGTCAAGTCAATTATGCCCAATGCAGATCATTGTATTGAAGACTTTTTCTTGGGGTGGGAGTTGGGGGGGGGGGGGGGTTCCCATGCCCAAGTTTCTTCACTAGTATAATATGAACTGGTAAGGCCTAAAAAATAAAAATCTGTTTCTTTGGCCCACCCATAAGGTTCTGTTTGGCTGCCACATACTCTCTTTTTATAACCAATGCCAACTTTCATTGATTATAAAAAGAGAGTGTGCGAAGGGCCTGAGAAACAGATTTTTTACATTTTTAGGCCTTATTTTCATATTGATTAAGTCACATGAGTTGTAAAAAAAATCTTCCTTGATCCATGTGGGGCCGGGAAAGGTAAATCTCCGTGTCTGGGTCAAGCATATTCTCCCACCTAAGTAAGATTTCGCCACCCCATCAAGAAAATAATTTTTGGTATTAATGGTATTATTTTTTTTTCTTTCAGCCAACCATGAACCAATACACAAACCATGGCATGCCTGTCAATGTGCCATCTCTTCCTAACCATGGAGGATACATGAATCAGCCTCCCTCGAGTCATTTACCTCCCCCACAGAGTCCAGCCATGAGTCCTTCACCTGGTCTTTTACAGCCACCACCTGTTGGTCATCCAGCGAGCCTTAGTCCACGGCCAAACTCAACAGGTAAGTGACATAGTATAGAGAAATATTGAGTGTCGGATGTAAAGTGGAACCCTGTTAATTGAATAGTCACTTTGCCAATGAAAGTTATTCAATTAACAGGAGTATTCAGTTAACAGGGATTGTCATGTTCCTGTATTCTAGAGATAAATTTGGTATTTATTCTATTATATCTTGTTTGACAGAGCTCCATAAGCTCTGTCAAACAAGATATAATAGATTAAATGCCTGTATTGGATGTACTGAGGCCAAATAGGCCTATTAATAAATGAAAACTGGGGTGATTCAGGGTAATTTCTCAACAGGTTTTAAGATTTTTTATTCAATTAACAGGAGTTTACTCTATAACCTATATTCAATTAACAGGTGAAATTTGTACTACAGGTATGGTAAATGGTTTTGTGTTGGAAAATAATATTCAATTAACAGGTATATACAATTAAGAGATATCCAATTAAGAGTGCCTGTGAAATTGTAACAATACATAGAGGATATGGAATGAGTGTTTTTCTCAAATAATATTTATGAAACGAGTCTAAAAATTTTCCATTTTGGCAAGCCCAAACGGAAAATTCGGACAAGTTTCATAAATATTATATGAGAAAAACACTCATTACATATTCTATTTATCATATGCCACACACACGCACAAATTAGCCACTTATTATGACTTTTTAACCCATCACCTAACTTGAGTTGCAGACAGCACTTGGAAAAAACACACTCGTACAACTAAAAATTTTTCATTTTTTGCTTCCAAAACATAGGCTATGACCCCTCATTGGAACGAGCTCGTTGTTCCAATGAGAAGTTGTAACCTATATGAAAGCTCCCAACTCTAATTATGCAAATTATGAAAATGTGGCCCAGTTGTATTTTGTTCAGCCAATCCAATTGTCACTGATTAATATGAAAACAAAATATCAAATGTTTTAAAGTGAACAAAACGGACGAGTCATATGATTTTTAAAATTTTTTATCATATGACTCCGTTTTGTTCACTTTAAAACATTTGATATTTTGTTTTCATATTAATCAGTGATAAATAAAGCCTTCCGTCAATTTCATTGGTCAATTTCAAATCTGGACAATTTGATTGGCTAAACAAAATACAACTGGATGACATTTGCATAATTTCAGAAGGGAGAATTTACGTTCTGTAAAATTTTTTTTTTCATGACAACACATTCATGCATACCATGTTGAAAGCAAGCCTGAAAATAAGCAGACTGTCATCTGCAAAATGAGATCCCCAGAGGGTGAATTTGGTGATGCTACCCTGCACAGCAGGCATCACAAAATTTACCCTCTGTGAACCTCAGTCTGAATCAAGGTCTCAAGCCAAAATAGAAAGATGAACCTGGAGGATCAATTGGTCCACTGTATGGGATAGTATCAGCAATTTTCACCCTCTGGGGACTTCATTTTGCAAATGACAGGTTGCTTATATTCAGGCTTGGTTGAAAGGGTTAATGATTAATTGATATATCGTCATTTTTGAAACTATTATACCCTGTCGTCATATTATGTGATCTTATGATATTTTGTAGGTGCTATGGTGGATCTAAGTAACACATCGTCACAACACAATGGCTATCCACATCATGCTTCACCGTGTAGCTCTCCGAGTGCAATGGTCACTAACCGCATGGTCAAACAGTCATCGCCATCACCACAGGGTCATCCTCAAAATTTACGGGTTATGATTCCTAATTCACGAGATCACAGACAATACATTCAAGAGGTAAAGACACATCTTGGACATAGTAATATTGAAAACTGTAACTTAGGCCACACAAAAGTAGATCTTCTGTTTCTCAGGACATTTTTCTGAATCCTTTGAATCCTAATGGCCATTTTTCCGGCCAGGAACATCATACGTCATAACGTAATTAAATAGGATGGCTGTTCAGTAAATGTGTGGGGAAGACCAATCAATATTTTCAATGTGCAGCCCCGAGGCTGCATGTTGAAAATATTGATTGGACTACCCCAAATATTGAATATGGACTCTTCTAATTGCTGCCATTGAACTGGCATGGAAGATACCACTAGTGTTCAGAGGGTTAAAGATGCATGCAGGACAGCAGTTTTGTATTTTCATTTTTGTAATTCAGGCTTCCTGTAAGGCCTTGGATTCAAGAAACAACCTTGAATTTCACGAAGTGTCATTCAAGGCATTGAAATCCCAGAAACGTGTCATTGAAAAGCCTTGAATATTCGTGGAATATAATTCCTGATGAAGCCTGTAATCATAACTAGATAGTTTTATATGCCAGAGTTCAGTAATGCATTGTAGTCCTAACCAGCACTCTCCAGTCATTATCCCATCCTCCCACTTCCCTTATAGGGAAGTGGGAGGATGAGGTAAAGATGGAGGCACTAGTTAGGATGAGTGAAGAAAATCCCAAATTCTTGAAATTGGCTACTGTGGGGCCATGACAAATGATGAAATCTATCATGAAACGACCTTGAATTGCCTTTGATTTTCTCAGTCCTTGCCAGCAAGAATCTTGTGATTATTATTTTTTTCCCCTCTGATTCATTTACTTGATTTGTTTTATGCTTTAGACATCTTAATCTACAGAATTACGTGGCCCATGGACTATTTTATTCATTCTATTAACTTGGGTAATTCAGCTGACATAAACCAATTAATTTTTCTTTCTTTTAAGTATTTTTTGGTAATTAAAAAAGACAATGTGGCAGCCAAAATTATCATACAGGAGGGCCCGAGAAACAGATTTTCAACTTTTTCAGCCATTTTCAATTATTAGTCGAGTTGTGACGAAGTCAAACTCAACTTATAGTTTGATGAATGGCGGGTGGGCAGGCTCAGGTTGGGTTTGGTCTTGGGTGGGATGGGTGGGTGGGTGGGTGGGTGGGTGGGGGGGTGGGGGGTGGGGGGTGGGGGAGGTTTTGTAAACAATTGGTTTCCGGATGATAACTTGATAATGGTTGAACCCATGTTCATGAAACTTCATAGGTAGGTTTGTATCAGTGAGAGGAAGAACCCTATTAATTTTGGACTTGCTTGGTTAAAGGTCAAGGTCACAGTGACCTTGAACATAGTAAATTGTAAACAATTGGTTTCCGGATGATAGCTTGACTACGGTTCAACCCACATTCATGAAACTTCATATGTAGGTTGGCCTTCATTAGAGGAAGAACCCTATTTAATTTGGATTCACTAGGTCAAAGGTCAAGGTCACAGTGACCCTGAACATAGTAAATCAAAACAGTTGGTTTCCAGATGATAACTTGATAATGTTTTGACCCACGTTCATGAAACTGCATAGGTAGGTTTGCATCAGTGAGAGGAAGAACTCTGTTTATTTTGGACTCGCTAGGTCAAAGGCCAAGGTCACTTTGACCTTGAACATAATACATCGTAAACAATTGGTTTCCGGCTGATAATTTGACAATGGTTCCACCTACGTTCATGAAACTTCATAGGTAGGTTGGCATTGGTGCAAGAAAGAGCTCTATTTATTTTGGAATCACTAGGTCAAAGGTCAAGGTCACAGTGACCCTTCAAATAGTAAATTGTAAACAATTGGTTTCTGGACAATAAGTTGATAATGATTAAACCCACTTTTGTGCTGTCACAACTCTACATTGGATCGGTGATCTTATCAGCATTTTTTTTTCTCTATCAAAGTACCCTACATGAGTGGGTGGGTCGGTACATAATAATCAAATTCTCCCTCCCCATCCTCCTATAAATTGAATGGAGTTTTTGACCAATGATTGCTTTAGTTAAATATGGATAAATTTTTACAGCAGCCATGACTAGATTCAATGAAAACTATTTTGAAAATACTCAGCAGTTTAAGCATGAAAAAATTTACCAAATCCTTTGCACACTGATGCAGCAGTTGACAGAGCATTTTCCATTGCTGCAGCTACTCTGTGGAATTCACTTCCTTGTCTGAGAAACTCTTAATCTGTAACTTGATTTAAAAGGTAAAGGAGTCTTAACCCTTTACCCAATGCAGACGATATCAAAATTTATTATTTTAAATATTTTTAAAAAATTTTTCAAAAAGTTTCAACAAAACCATATCATGTGACCCCTCATTGGAACGAGCTCGACGAGCTTGTTCCAACGAGGGGTCACATGATATGGTTTTGTTGAAATATTTTGAAAAATAAGATTTTTTCAACTGCATGTTACGCGGGCGGATGTGGCCGATTCATTGGGTAAAGGGTTAAGATAACTTGAGATATAGTTTTTCCTGAAAGACTTTTTAATGGAAAACAGTCCTCCACCACCAGATCCCTTTGTAATTATAGTTGTAATTATAATTAGGCCCCCCCCCCCAAAAAAAAGCCATGTTCTCTGGCATTTTTGCTCTGAAAAACAGACGAGAGAGGGATGCTTCTTTCTTCTCAATCCTATGAATTCAAAATCGCAAAGACATTTCTTGTATTTATAAGTCTTTTTGCCTGTTGTACACTCATGTGTCTCTTTGAAACTGACAATTTCACATGACTGTGAAGTTGCCAATTCAAACAAGATCAAGTGAACCCTTTACCTAACGAATCGCCTGCATCCGTCTACGTAATATGCAAATTGAGCAGTTGAAAAAATGAAATGTTTCAAAATATTTCAACAAAACCTTACCATGCGACCCCTCATTGGAACGATTTCATTGAGCTCGTTCTAGTGAGGGGTCACATGATATGGTTTTGTTGAAATTTTGGGAAAAATTGAAAAAAATGATATTTAAAATAATAAATTTTGATATTGTCTGCGTTGGGTAAAGCCTATTAAAAAACATTTCTTGTTTCTCAGGCAATTTTCTAGGAGGGAGGCTTTTAACTTTTCTTAATTTTTGTTAATCCACAAACAATGTGGAAAATAGTTGGAATTAGAAATTTAACTACTTACACTAACTATTATGTGGAAAAACCTTTTTTTCAGCAGTGAAAATTTCCCATAGTACAGTTGCAAATATAACCAACTATATCTTGTTTGACAGAGTTCTGTCAAACAAGAAATAGTTGGTCAAATTTTTATCTATAAGTGCAAAATAGTGAAGCGATTTCCAGGAAATAAAAAAGGAGTGATGAGGTAGCTTTTCAGTGATGAGGGAGGTGTTTAAGACCCAGTATTTTTTTCAATAGCCATATTACCACATGTTTGCTTTATCAAATGATAGACTCAAAGGGCACTACTGTTATTAATTTATCATTTTTGTCTTTTTCAATCTTATTTCAGAATCCCCCAAGAAGTTCAAATACTCTTATAACACCAGTTGTCTCACTAGCAACTCCCAGTATTCCACCGTCAAGTTATCCGTCCGCGCTTCCTACATCATTTCATCCAAGTAAGTATTGTAGTATATTGTTAGTCCAGCTTTTTATAGAGGACAACTTGCAAAATAATTCATGTACTTATTTTTTCTGTAGGTTTGTCCATTTCTTTATCCGTGGGACATGGTGGCTCAGTTGGTAGAGGTGCAGGCTGCAAGCCGAGAGGTCCTTGGTTTGAATCCCACCTGCAGCAACCGCATTGTGTCCTTGGGCAAGACACTCCACCTCCATTGCCCAAGTGAGGGCACGGTGGCGTTGTGTACTAAGGCGTACTATACGTCAATGGTGCACTTGTCTTCAACCAATGCTAACCCTGCTTGGATGGATTTAGTATGTTAGGGAGCTGACAGTTGCTCGCCATTGCTCAGTGGTTCTCTCCAGGTACTCTGGCTTCCTACACCCGTAAAACTGTCGTGGTCATGATTAGCCATTGTGCAGAAATATGTGACCATAAACACCAATAAATAAATAAATAAATAAATATCTCTTTATCCATCCATTCAGATATCTACATTTTGTTTGTCCTTTAAATTTTAATCCTTTTAATACATAACATAATGTGATGCTGACAGTACCCTTACTTTTCCCAAAATAATGCCAAAAATAGATTTTTTTTAATTCGCACAATAGCTTCTGTCTCCTCATTGCTCATTGGAATGATCTTTACATGCTCATTCCAGTGATGGTTCATAAGCTATGATTTAGCTGGAAAGAAATGCAGAAAGAAAAAAAACTGGTCAGTGTGTTTGAGGCAGTGTTAACCCTTTACCTAACGAATTGCCCACATCTGCCCACGTAATATGCAAATTCAGCAGTTGAAAAAATGTTATTTTTCCAAAAATTTCAACAAAACCATATCATGTGACCCCTCGGAATGAGCTCGTTCCAACGAGGGGTCACATGATATGGTTTTGTTGAAATTTTTGGAAAAATTTGAAAAAATGATATTTAAAATAATAAATTTTGATATCGTCTGCGTTGGGTAAAGGGTTAAAAAAATAATTAATCTTTCTTAACCATTTTTGGATGCGGCTGATTCATTGGGTAAAGGGTTAACCCCTTTTCTTTCATCAGAAATGAGAAAATAAAAAAAATTACCAGTGACATATCACATGATATGGTTTTGTTGAAATTTTTGGAAAAATTTGAAAAAA
Organism: Pictodentalium vernedei; assembly: GCA_031216915.1. Classification (NCBI taxonomy): domain Eukaryota; kingdom Metazoa; phylum Mollusca; class Scaphopoda; order Dentaliida; family Dentaliidae; genus Pictodentalium; species Pictodentalium vernedei. The sequence continues at coordinate 494,165,194 of CM062293.1, forward strand.
TGATATTTGAAATAAGGAATTTTGATATCGTCTGCGGTGGTTAAAGGGTTAAGACATTTTATTTGAGGGAATGTGGTTGGTCAGTGGTTAGAGTGTTTTGTACTTGGGCATGACACTTAATCCTGATTGCCCAGGAGCATGGTGGTGATGTGTACTAAGGTGTACTGAACATCAATGGTGAACTTGTCTTCAATTAATGTTAACCCTGCTTGTGCTTAGTTAGTACACTGGGGAGTCTGACAGCTGATTGCCATTGCTCGATGGTTCTCTCTGGGTAATCTGGCTTCCTCCACTTGTAAATCTGTTGGGAGGTCCAACCTCCTGTTTGGGAAACAGCCTCATTTTTTGGGGGGGATATTCTAGCTCTCTTCTTGGAGTATTCATGCCCCTTATCAGTGAACTCCTGGCGATGCCACTGCCAATGAGAATTGAACTTCCAACCTCTCGTTTGAGAGACCAGAACACTAATCAAGCAGAAGAAGAGCTAAGGCGTGCCAAAGACTTTGCATTTTGCTTTTCTGAAGGAAGGAAAAAATGCAATGTTAACTTCCTCCCTCCACCATATTGGGGCCGCAGATTCACTGAGCATTGTTGTTTTTTTTCAAATTAGTAGATAAGACTCTCCTACCCACTCACACGATGTGTGTAAGCTAGTGCTATGGTTGATTTAACACAGGGTTCTTCATACCCAAAAATGGTAGTATGGCTTCAAACTTTACTTTAGGAATTCGCAGAGGAAAACCATAAAAGTTTGAGTGTTATAGCCTCAAATTTATAGAGCCAAACTTATAGCCCCAAGGCAATCCTAGGGAATTCCTAAAGTAAAGTTTGCAGTCAACTCTGGGAAATTTTGAGGCCATACTGCCATTTAAAAACTCCCCAGAAGTTTTTAAACATTTGTTTTATTTACTGGTTGAGTGCTATAAGCCACTATCATGGTTTTAAAAAAAAATGAGGGTACCAGAGCAAAAGCCAAAATTTTCCTTGCTCATGTTTCATATTCTGTGAAATGCAAGTAATATTTTGTTTATATAAATTTGTTTTATCACAAATTATTGAAGAGTGCCTGTGGGCACTCTTCAATAATTTGTAATAAAACCAATTTTAGTGAGCAAATTTGTACCACCAAAAATAATGTAACCCTCAACCAGTTAATGCAAATTCAGTGCCACTATAGATGATCTGATGTCTTCCAATGGATGAACAGGTAGTTCATACCCTTCCCTTGAGGTCGATTTGAATATTTATTACCAATCAGTATTAATCCAGATTTTTCATGGGAATGTACCCAGTGTTGTTTTATCATATGTCAAAGGTTGCATATCATATGTCGAATGACAGTTCAGGACTTCTGTAGTTCAAAACAAACTTCTTGGCTTTCCAAATTTAAGAAATATTTATAATGAAAGGGAGACAACTTTGTTTTTCTTGTTTGTTTTTCTGTGTGTTTGGTAGACTTCATAAAATTGTATTTCTTACTCTTCAGCAGCAGTTTTTCTTTTGAGTTTAGTAGTCTTTTTCTAACAAATCCTCAAAAAAACATTCTGTCCGAAATTACAATTACAATTATGTTCACTGAATAAGGCCATTGAGAAAAAGATCCTGTTTCTCAGGCTTCTTCTTCATTATTAAAATTCAATCCATCCAAAAAATGGTTTTTGTAGTTGGTTTATTTTTAACTTGTCAACTGTTTGATGGATTTAGAAAAAAACAAAGTGCCCCCCTCCCCCTCCTGCCACATACACACACATACACCTCACCCCAACAAATATTAAGGAGATATTTTCTGTAAAAATGAATTTTTTAAGAGGCCTGAATCAATCCAATTTTTCCCATGTGTAAAAAGCATGTATAACTCATTATCTAACAGACAGGAAAACCCACCGTTTCTGTGCCCCATTGCTGTGCTTCAAAATCTCCATTCAGATTTTGTTTCTTTTTTGTTTCCTTTTTTCTTCTGAAACATAGCTCATAAACTCTCACGGTATAAGTTTCCCTAGCTGGCACCAGGGAGATGTCTGCAGTTATGATTATGAAGAAAAAATGGAATTTTATAGCTACTTACAATTGAATAATCACCTTCAGTTTTGTTAGGTTTTTGTTTTTTCAGATGTGATTTTAACCCTTGACGGCCTATTTTTGACTTTAATTTCTATAAATAATCTCCAGGCCCTTAATGGTTAAAAGAAAAAACGTGGAATTTAATAAAGATTTAGAATAAAACTAATCAGTTGAAAACTTAAAACAATTTTTTTTGTTTTTTCTCCTTTTTTTCAGATGATATTTCGTTGAATACTGCTGAGAGCAGTAATATACCAAATTACAACCATTGGAACGGAGGAGGTCCATCTCAGCTAGGTGCTCCATCTGCATTATCACTGCCACCAGGGTAAGTAAATAAATCATGCTTATTTCATTCACAGTCTTTTTTGTCTTTTTATTACTTTCCAGTGTGATTTACTGGGATTTCTGGGTTTGATTATAAACGATAACTTCACAAGTGAATTATGCAATCAACAATTGTGCCATGTATCCGTGCGCACAAACGAAGACGCTTTGCCGTGGATGTAATGTGGACTTCATTGTTTTTTGGGTTTTTTTCAATCCTTTACCTAATATGAAAAGCAGACAACACTTGCAAAAAAAATTCTTGAATATCTATTATTTTCATTTTTTGTCTCAAAAACATAGGTTTGAGGTCATGTCTAGATGAGAACGTCCCCTTTTGGTCGCGATCAGTCAACCGTGGTGGCTGCCCGAGCCCAAAACCCGAAAACCATTAGCACAGTCTACAGGTCGTATTTATGAAGGAATTTCATTGTAACGTGGTAGGATACCTCTGTATAATATCTAGATGAGAACATCCCCTTTTGGTCATGATCTGTCAACCATGACCACTGCCCAAGCCCGAAACCCGAAAACTTTTAGCACAGTCTACAGGTCATATTTAATAAGGAGGGATTTCATTGTAACTTGGTAGGTTGACACCATATAATGTATAGATGAGAACGTCCCCTTTTGGTCACGATTGGCCAACTGTGATGGCTCCAGGGGGCTGAAGCCCAAAAACCTTTAGCACAGTCCATATTTATGAAGGGATTTCATTATAACTTGGTAGGATGACTCCAGATAATATCTAGATGAGAACGTCCCCTTTTGGTCGCGATCATTCAGCCGTGACAGCTGCCCGAGCCCAAACCCCGAAAACCTTTAGCAAAGTCTATGGGTCGTATTTATGGAGGGATTTCATTGTAACTTGGTAGGTTGATTCCATATAATGTCTAGATGACAACATCCCCGTTTGGTTGCGATTGGTCAACTGTGATGGCTACAGGGGCCTGAAGCCCGAAAACCTTTAGCACAGTCTACAGGAAATATTTATGAAGGGATTTCATTGTAACTTGGTAGGATGACTCCAGATAATGCCTAGATGAGAACGTCCCCATTTGGTCACGATCATTCAACCATGATGGCTGCCCAAGCCCAAAACCCGAAAAACTTTAGCACAGACTGCAGGTCATATTTATGAAAGGATTTCATTGTAACTTGGTAGAATGTCTCGGTCTAATGTCTAGATGAGGATGTCCACTTTTAGTTGCGATCGGTCTACCACGATGGCTACAGGGGGCCGAAGCCCAAAAACCTTTAGCACAGCAGGGTATCATCACTAAATTTACCCTCTTTGAACCTCATCCTGAATCAAGGTCTCAAGCCTAAACAGCAAGAGGTACCCAGAGGATAAACTGACACACTGTATGGGATAGCATCAGCAAATTCACCCTCTGGGCACCTCATTTTACAAATGACAGATTGCTTATTTTCAGGCTTGCTTGTGAAACAGAAGATCTACTTTCTGGGTCCTAATATGTTCATTATTTTAGGTAGAAAGTTTAAGAGCTTTCTACAGGTTCGCTATCGGTTTTCATCTGTAATGCTATCTGACTCTATGTGACCTTTGCATTTGAAAGTGTTGTTGAACTTCAATAAATAGAGGATATGGAATGAGTGTTTTTCTCATATAATATTTATGAAACGAGTCTAAGAATTTTCCGTTTTGGAAAGCCTGTGGTGAGCCCAAATGGAAAATTCGGACGAGTTTCATAAATATTATATGAGAAAAACACTCATTTCATATTCTATTTATCATATGACACACACAAGAACAAATTAGCCACTTAGTGTGACTTTTTAACACATCACCTAACTTGAGTTGCAGATGGCACTTGGAAAAAAACATCCTCATATAACTAAAAATTTTCATTTTTTGCTTCCAAAACATAGGTTATGACCCCTCATTGGAACGAGCATGATACACTCGTTCCAATGAGGGGTCATAACCTATGTTTTGGAAGCAAAAAGTGAAAATATAAAAAAAATGAATGGCGTTTTTCTTGTAGGTAAAAGATTAATACAATATAACCCACCCTAAATAGGACAGGTAACATAAATTCTCCCTACTGAAATTATGCAAATGTGACCCAGTTGTATTTTGTTAAGCCAATCAAATTGTCCAGTTTTGAAATTGACCAATGAAAGCTCCTAACTCTAATTATGCAAATTATGAAAATGTGGCCCAGTTGTATTTTGTTCAGCCAATCAAATTGTCTAGTTTTGAAACTGACCAGTGAAATTGACGGAAGGCTCTATTTATCACTGATTAATATGAAAACAAAATATTAAATGTTTTAAAGTGAACAAAACAGACAAGTCATATGATAAATTTAGAAATTGCACTTATTTCCATATTTTGTATTTTCCTCTCTTTTTTTCAGATCTGGCCATTTGAATATTCCGAATAACAATCACAATATGGGTCCACTGCACATAAATTCCTTGGAGCAGCATCACATTGGGCATCCTCCAACGATAAAAAGTGAGCCCATATCACCACCACGAGATGTCACTACTCCATCAAGTCAACAACACATGTTACGCCCACCTTCAACGAATCAGAGTCATTTATCTCCTGTTCATATCACACACAGCAATAACACGTCGCCATCACCAGTGTTACATCAGATAGACTATGATGGGCCCCTCACGAAGCGGACTAGATTAGATGGCTGGGCAACCTAGTTTATGCTGGTGTTCTTCTCAACTGTTTCTTGGCCAATGACTGTCTTAACCTTTTACCCAACGCAGATGATTTCAAAATTTATTATTTTAAATATCATTTTTTAAATTTTTTCAAAAAATTTCAACAAAACCATATCATGTGACCCCTCTTGTTTTTCGAAAAATTTCAACAAAACCATATCATGTGACCCCTCTTTGGAATGAGCTCGTTCCAAAGAGGGGTCACTTGATATGGTTTTGTTGAAATTTTTCGAAAAACAATATTTTTTCAGCTGCTGAATTTGCATATTACGTGGGCGGATGCAGGTGATTCGTTGGGTAAAGGGTTAAGTTTTGAATCAAGTCAAGATTTTTCTTATTGTTGTTAAAAACCAATTATTTATACCTTTGGAGAATGATCTAAGAGATCGGTCCACAACAGTATGAAAAATTAGAGCTTTGCGACACTTTCAAGGAATTTATAGATTTGAGTTGATGCTAAAATAGCTGTTGCCAAGGAAACGGTTAATGGACTGAGCTTGTTACATAGCTGTTGTTTGTAAATTGTTAATTGATCAATTATGAAGAATAATGTTTAGATATGTGATGTCAAACCAGGCATCACGTTCTTATGTTTTGTGTGCCTTTTTAATGTTATAAAAGTTATCTCCCTTTTTATATATGCATCTGTGATCTCCCTATTAAAGTCTCATTTGTTGAAGGGTGTTAGGTACTTAGAATTAGAGAGTATTTGTGAGCTGAATATAACTTAAGCACTTAATTGTTGGCTGGACCACACTTTCGACTAGCCAAAATGAGAAAAGCGGGTGGAAGCCTTTGAACTTGGAAGCCTAATGCCGTTTCTTGTGTGATGTCAACATTTACATGAAAAAAAATGAGTTTCAGATTTTTTTCTACTATGTACATATCCTGCATATATCTTCAGAATGGATTATCAACAAACACCCATGGAGTGGAGTTTTCACCCAGCAGTATCTCTCAATTCAGGTGAATAAGCCTAAAAAAACGAGCAGAGTTTCAACCAGATGGCTTCCAGGTTAAAGCTGGATCCATTGCCGGCCACTGTGCCTGTTTATCTTACCACTTAAAAACCTAATTCCGACCTTGATAACGTTTACTGTGACAAAACAGATGTCCCCACACACAGTAACTTGCAAGATACATTTTAAGTATCTTAGCAGTTGCTTCTTGGCAAGTCTTGGCAAGTCTTGGCTGTCTATTTAGACAGCCAAGACTTGCCTAGAAACAACTGCAAAGCCACAAGATTTAAAGTATATCAAAAATGTATATAATTATCCAAGCCTTTGTAGGGTTTAGACTTTTTCTTGCAACATGAATACCTGGGTACAGCCCAGAGGCCCATTGGATGAAGCTTTGCCTGTGTTTATATGTTTTTTCATGGAATTCTAGTTCTTACCCAGGTGGAATCTCCACTTGATGGGTGTTTTACTTATAATGTACTCCCCATGCACTGTGGATTGTATTTAACACCTGGACTTCTTTTCCAAAGCATATTTTACCACTAGAAAACTTATCAACAGATTTTTTTCACCCCTTGCGTCAAGGCAACGTGTCAAAACAGTTGTATTCTTACCTGATGTGTTCAGCATCACCTGAGAGATGAAAAATAAAATTTTGTGGTCAGTTCTGAATTGCTTCTACAATCAGATGTCAGAATGAATGTAAGAAAATTCTTTTTGATCTGATTATATTGGCACTACATAATAGATCAAAAAACTTATCAAATATTGTTTTTTTTGACTTACTGTTATCTTCTTTACAAGATAATTTTAGTGCTTAATAAAATCTTCTTTTAGTGCTATTTAAGGTCTGCTTTAGTGCTTTAGTACTTTTAGTATTAAGATCAAAATTTACTCTACAATAACAGGCCTGAAAATAAGCAGTCTGACATTTGTAAAATGAGGTCCCCAGAGGGTGAATTTGATGATGCTATCTCATACAGTGGGTCAATTTATCCTCTGGGTACGTCTTTCTGTTTAGTTTTGAGACCCCGATTGAGATTTGAGGTTCACCGAGTGTGAATTTAGTGATGCTATCCTGCTGTGCAGGGTAGCATCACTAAATTCACTGTCTGGGGGGACCTCATTTTTCAGATGACAGTCTGCTTATTTTCTGGCTTGTACAATAACCTTTTACGACAATAAGGTTTGAACTCACAACTGTTGTTTGTAATTTTACTTAGTATTCACCAGCTAAGATCATAATGTGGTAGAGAGTCCTCAGTAAGCTTGGAACACTCTCAACTCTTGTTATACACTTTGATAAGCAGCCTTCAATCAAATACAAAGAGACATTGGTATTATACCACCTCACAGGTTAACATCCACCCACACCCTTTGTTAAACAAGGTATTAATTGAAAATAAAACATGTTTTAATTTTTGGAATTCACTAAAAAAAATTTTTTTTAACAATCCATTTCAATGAGTGGTCATAAGTAGAGATCTGCGAATTGCTGATTTTGATCGAATCGAATATCAAATTGAATTGGAGAAAACAAATCGAATTTTGAATTGAACTTCAAATCGAATCACAGTTAATGAATACATCGTCAAAAACAGTTGTTTTTTTCCAAAATAACACTCCTGATTTTTAAAAGACACACAGTTAGGCCACACAAAGTTGATCTTCTGTTTCTCAGGCCATTATTTGTGAAATTGCATGCGGGCGAGCAGTTTTTTATTTTATTTTTTATTTCAGTAATTACTTCTTTGCCATCAAAAGTTCATGTGCGTGGTTCAAGTTTTAAGCCTCATAATCTAGAGAATAGTATGGGTGGTGGTGGTGGTGTATTTCATCCCTTGAGAGCAAGAAGGCTTTGCAATGCTAAAGCATTGCAAAGCCTTCTTGCACTCAAGGGACAGATTCATCATTTTTTTTAACTTGGGCAAAATATCAGACATAAACCATTTAATATTAAATTTTTTTAAAGTTTAAATTGGTTATAAAAAGAGAGCATGCGGCAGCTAAAAGGACCATGCGGGAGGGCCTGAGAAATAGATTTATTATTTTTTTAGGCCTTATGTAGAGTGCATTTTTCGCTTCACCACTTCACATGCTATAAACAGAGATGTAAACCAATATACTAGCTATTGATTGAAACGATTCAAATTGTTGACTTTGTAGCTTCGAAACTGCAGCAATAAACATTTTTAAACGAACCTGGCTGACAGGGATGATACCTCACATTTATCACATGTTTTCTTGGAAAAAAACTTTGTTTCAAATCAGATCGACTCCATTTGTTTTAATCCTTTACCCAACGAAGATGATATCAAAATTTCTGAATTTAAATATCGTTTTTTTAATTTTTTTTCAAAAAATTTCATCAAAACCATATCATGTGATCCCTCATTGGAACGAGCTCGACGAGCTCATTCCAAATAGGGGTCACATGATATGGTTTTGTTGAAATGTTTTGAAAAATAATTTTTTTCAGCTGCTGAATCTGCATATTACGCGGGTGGATGCGGGCGATTTGTTGGGTAAAGGGTTAAATAAAAATGTGGATTGACTGAAATGAAGCGATAATTCAACACCAAATGGAGTCGATCTGCTTGTAAATTAAAGCCTGCTCTACTACTTCTGTTTATATAATAATCAGGGTTATTCTATTAGAAAACCTTTTGATGATGTATCCAGTAACTGTGATACAATACTCAATATAAAATAATGTTGTCATGTTGTGGAACAAATCATTTATTGAAGTTGAACAGCTGAATAACTTTTCAAAGTTCGAAACTTGAATTTTTTATAAATGGAAAACTGGTCATAATGCACAATAAGTTGAAATGAACAGCTGTAATGGTAACAGTGTTTGTAGCGATGTAGCTACAACTGTTGTACAGCTGTTGTACAGTTGTAGCTACATCGCTACAAACACTGTTACCGCTACAAGTCAGTTGGGTTTCTACTCAGAACAATACTCAAATATAAAATAATGAGATCAATTACAATCTGCAAATATTCATGGTTATGGCCGAATTATATTCGAAAATATTCGAATTTCGAATCAAATCGAATATTGACTTTTGAATCAAATTTTAAATCGAATTTCGAATTTTCTTATGAGACTAGTTATAAGCTGAGATAGAAAGCTTTTTGAGAATAGTACGGGTTGGTTTTGGTCATTACTTTGTCAGAAGAGTTGATATAGATAAGATTTACACTAAGGCTGTACAGTGCACAGGGTAAGTTACTCAGTTAATACGGAAAAAATTTTCATTAACCAGAAAGTGTGACTAACCCTGTGCATTGCACAGAGTTAGTCACTCTTTCTGGTTAATGAAAATTTTGTTAAAGTGAATTTAAAAAATGAAAAAATAATATGTTTTCAATTAACAGCTTGTTGTTACTAGTTCAGGAGAAATATGACACGACAACCAGATCTGCAGTTAAATGGTAGAGTGCTAAATTATTTTTGGTCCTTAAAATTTGTTTGTGCATCTTTGCCTTGTAATAATTTATGGGAGAGTGCCAGTGGGCACTCTCCTATAAATTGTAACAAGGCAAATCCCAACAGATAAAATAATATCATTTCAAAGACAATATGAAGCACATCCACAGAATATGAAGCCTTTAAATTGTGATACCAGCACTTCAGAATAAAGCCCAAATATGGGCTTCCAGCACTCTACCAGTTAATGAATTACTGGGTTGTCAGCTCGATGGGCCATGGATGGCAAAGTTTGCTTATAGAGTCATCAAGTTTTTACTGGACTCGTAAGAAAGGGTGTGTGTATATAGCTGTGTACCAGATCTGTCTTTGTATGCTGGGCAGTAAATATGATTAGCTCTTAACCCCCTGCATAGTGATGTCAAAATATCTAAATTTCAGGCAGAAAAAATTTCCCATAATGCAACTAGAAATTTAACCAATTCAATCTTGTTTGACAGAGCTCATTGAGCTCTGTCAAACGAAATTGAATTGGTTAAATTTCTAGATGCATTATGGGAAAAACAGCTTCCTGAAATTTTGGTATTTTGACATCAGTGTGAAGGGGGTTAAATTTCTCCATGGAAGCCCTGGAATGTGGAGCAGTGCTTGTTTATGGTAAACAAGTTCTGTTTTACTTGTAAACTAGGACCTGTGGCCAATACTATAAAACTTTTAGGCCACACAAGGTAAATCTTCTGTTTCTCAGGCCATTATTTGTAAAATTGCATGCGGGCGAGCGTTTTTTTATTTTATTTTTTATTTCAGTAATTACTTCTTGGCCATCAAAAGTTTATGTTTTTGGTACAAGTTTTAGGCCTCATAATCTACAGAATACCATGGGTGGTGGTGTATTTCATCCCTTGAGCGCAAGAAGGCTTTGCAATGCTAAAAGCATTGCAAAGCCTTCTTCCACTCAAGGGACAAATTGATCAATTTTTTTAACTTGGGTAAAATATCAGACAAAAACCATTTAATTTTTATTTTTTTTAAGTTTAAATTGGTTATAAAAAGAGAGCATGAGGCAACCAAAAGGACCATGCGGGAGGGCCTGAGAAACAGATTTTCAATTTTTTGGGGCCTTACAGCTGTATTTTTCAGAATTGTATTTTCTATTTATGGAAATAACTAATTGAAATGAACCATTAGCATTTTCAAAGATGTGCCAATTTGCCTGTTGGCAAATTGCCATATCTTTTAAAATGCTATTAATTTATTTCCGTCATTTATATTTACTTATAGAAAATACAATTTGGAAAAATACAATTGTAAACATTTTATAGTATTGGTCCCTGGTTACCAATTCCTGGAAAACAAATCATTTAAAGTGTGCAGCACTGGAATGGACAACGACTCAAACTTTACTTCATTCTTATGTTGCAGTCAATGATATTGCAAATAAATAAATAAATAAATAAATAAATAAATAAATAAATAAATGGCTTCAAGGTACAAACTTCGCTTCATAGTTTGTGTAGAATGCTGAAGCACAAACCCTAATAATGAGAATACATGGAGAAACGTTGTAAACATGGATCATGTCAAGTTCTGTCATACAGAAAAAAAGTTAGGATTCCAGATAATTCAACACTCATTCACTTCTCAAAGATCTTGCCTCAAGATGACACTTTTCTGTTGGAAGAATTTATGTACTGTCTCAGAGAGCTCTGTCAAATAAAATAAAATCAATTGAATTCACAACCCTTTACCTAACATGAAAAGCAGACAACACCTGCAAACCAAATTCTTGAATACCTAATTTTTTTTATTTTTCGTCTCAAAAACATAGGTTATGACCCCTCTTTGGAACGAGCTCTTCAAGCTTGTTCCAAAGAGGGGTCATAACCTATGTTTTTGAGACAAAAAAATAATGAAAATTAATTGGTGATTTTTATGAATAGATCTGCCCGGTTTGGGCTGTTACTTTGGGTAAAGGGTTAAAGGAATTTGTGCTGAGAATTATAATCTATCATCATCTGAGTTTGAGATTTTGGAAGTTTTTGATACGTTTTTTTTTATGTCAAAGTGAGTGTTGATATTTCTGAGGAACTGTTGTATTTAGTAGAATGGGTATCAATGTTTCCGGTTAGCAACAGTTTCCATTACCTGTAAATTGGACTCTGTTGTCAGATTTCTGGCATAATGAGTAATGTCTTAAGTTATATGTCTGTGATTGATGGTTTTTTAGGAATGTATATATTGAAATGGAACTTTGCATGCTGGAATGATGCGGCAGTATTTGTGATCTCATACATTTCCCTCCACTATTTGATCCTTCACCCAATGCTGAAACTCTCAAAATTTCTTATTTTGTCAAATTTTTCAAAAAATTTCAACAAAACATATCACATGACCCCCCAATGGAACGATCTCAGTGTGCTCGTTCCAATGAGGGGTAACATGATATGGTTTTGTTGAAATGTTTTAAATATATGTTTTTTTCAACTGCTTAATTTCTAATTATGTGGGGGGATCCAGCCGTCTCATAAGGTAAAGGGTTAACCCTTTACATAACACTTATATCAGACAACAGTTGCCGGAACAAAAAAGAACTAAAATATTTCATGTTTTTCCCCTAAAACATAGATGATGACCTCATTGGAATGAGCTCAAAGATTTCTTTCCATTGAGAGGCCATAAGCTATGTCTGTTTTTGAGGCAAATAATGACCAAATTATATATTTTAAAAGTCAGTTATTGTGAATTGCTCTGGTTATGGCCGGGACGATAGGCAAAGAGCACAATGGGTGCATTCCAATGAGGGGATTATCAGCTATGGTTTGAAAGTGAAAATGAAAATATTCAGTTAATAAAGAGTCCCTGTGGAAACCTGGGAAGTGAATCATTGCTTGTGCACTGTGGTTTGTTTGTTTGTTTGTTGGTGGTTAACGTCACATATTTATGCACTATGGCTAATCGTGACACAACATGGAGATGAAGTCAAGTTTAGTCAATCGTTGATCTACATGTTGCCCATTTTAGAGGACTTTCACCCCAAGCATTGGTGACTGGGTCCTATTTTACTAGTAAAGCGGAACTGGTTTACCACAGTAAACAAGTGTTGCTTACTTCCCGGGGTTCCCATGGGGAATTTGTGCACTGTGGTAAACATGCACAGTTTTACCGGAAAAATAGGACCTGGTCACTATTGCCTGGGGCGGAAGTCCTTTAAAATGGGCAACATGGGTGTAAACGATAGGACTTGATTTTATATCCATGTTGCGGTCATAATTTGCCGTCGTGAGGAAACATGTGACCTTAACCCTTTACCCAACGAACTGGCTGCATCCGCCCACGTAATATGCAAATTCAGCAGCTGAAAAAATATTATTTTTCAAAAAGTTACAACAAAACCATATCATGTGACCCCTTGTTGGAATGAGCTCGTCGAGCTCGTTCCAACAAGGGGTCACATGATATGGGTTTGTTGAAATTTTTTGAAAAATTTGAAAAAATGGTATTTAAAATAAAATTTTTTGATATTGTCTGCATTGGGTAAAGGGTAAAACACTAATAAATAAATAATTACAAAGGAGAAAATGGAGTATGTGTTGTTTATTAGACTTGTAATGTGAAAGGTGAACATTGGGGTTACTGTAATCAACATGATATCTGTAATTACTAAATAATGATACCCAAATCAAATGTATTAAGGTAAAACATATAATAATTGATCATAATTTTGATGGAATAAATTGCCACATTGTTACAATCACAGATTTTGCATTTTGAACATTAGATTCAGCCTCATAAGATTGTCCTTGTCTTACAGCAAGGCACAACTTCCTCACCCCCACATACAATCAAGCCTGGAAATAAGCAATATGTCATTTGCAGAATGAGGTCCCCAAGGGTGAATTAGCTGATTCTATCCTATCCTACACAGTGGGCAAATTATCCTCTGGGTACTTCTTTCTGTTTAGGCTTGAGATCTGCATTCAGATTGAAGCTCACATCCTAAAAGGGACCTCATTCTGAAGATGACAGTCTGCTTATTTTCAGACTTGCATACAATTACAGTATGGTTGCCGTGGACTGGTCACTTTCCATGGGTGGGCAATATTTCTATGGGCACAATAATATTAGATTCCAAACACTAATTATAGGAACAATCATCAAAAATTTAATTAATGAAGCACCGGGTACAACCCGGTGCTTCATTAATTAAAATTTTGCTGATGATTTTTTTTACCTGGTAAACGCATCTGTGGACATCACTATCCACCCACGGATTACAACCAGTCCACGGCAAATATACAGTACAAGCTGTCGAAAAAACAATAACAAATTGTTGATTAAATCTTAATCATTTTCATTGGATACAGACAGTTTGTCACGATCGAAATCCATTGACTTGTACGATGCGACACGTGCGCGTTCACATCGTCACTTTTTCCCGTTTTTACAGTGGTGACGGTAGACGAGGCATCGTGGGTTCGACGTTCATTTTCTCTAATGGTTAAAGTGAGTCCGACTGAAATTTTGACGGAATTTATTGAAGACTCGAAAAAATTTACCGATTTAAAAATTCACTTTTTGCTGGGCTCGTGAATTTTGACGATGATGTTTCTTGGGGAAAACACTCACCTTTTCACATTCGGACTCTGTTTTTACCGCGGGAATTGATGTTGGATTGCTCGTCTTCCGTCCCCGAAGGCACTGTTTCTTTTCAACCTACTCACAATTGTTTACAATTGGCTGTAACATAAGTGCAAGCCCTACTTCGGAACTAACTCAAGCTTTTAGAATCTTTTCCAAACGAGTTGGAAAAGTACTAGAGTGCAAAAGCACGAAAAAGATCGAAAAAAGGGTCGAGCGAGACCAGCGCTCGAAATTACAGGTACTCTCTCTGCACACCTCTTGCGTTTACCGAGCGCATGCGCAACAAACCGTGACGTCAATTCCTTTATTTTCCGCCATTGTTCATGGTCGGAAATTTTTGTGACTGTGCTGTTTATGATACTAATTCTTCGTGAACAACTTATTAATCGTCTTTAGTGTGCTACTGGATTGTATCCTTTTTCAAGCTACCAAATTATTACTCTACATTTAATGTTAATTTGTATTATTATTGCTGTGCTTTTCACACTTTATCTTGCCTTTCCCCCACGTGTGAACACGACCTTCGTTCTGTTTTCCGTCGGCGGGAAGCTTGATTGTTGTATTTATATCATGCCTAAGACTATTCCTTGTACCTCTTGTTTGCAGGTGAAACATGTGGACGATTCCCATACCACATGTGTCACTTGCAACAATTGCACTCAGGCCCAATCATGTGGTATCTGTGGGGTTTGGTCCTCTAAATTTTGGGCTTCTGTTAACAAGGTGGTTCTTTCCAGAGCTAGAACCCCTCGTTCTCGGGGTAAGGGTAGCCGTGCCGTTGCAGACATTTCTGCTGGTGCACGTGGTGACTCTGTCACACAGGATTCGGATCTGACTTCTGTGGCGAGCTCCTCTGCAACTGTTGACGGTGTTTGTTCTGTGATACCTGATGAGGAGACCGCGGTCTCTTTGTCTTCGGATGTCACTATTGAGGCGTCTGTTTTCGTTGAGAGCTTTTCCGAGGTCAACTCGGTAACCCTCTCCGATCTGCCTCCAACACCGTCCACCGTTGTTGAGGGGGTTGCTACTCCAGATCCTATTCTGTCTGATGGTGGCTCTTCCATCTCTTCTGGGGATGGTCTACAGTCTCGGGGGACCGAGGCTGTATCTGCTGGTGTGTCTGTGTGTTCTCAGCCTCCCCCAGCCTCGCGGCGAGGCTGTGCGGGTTTGCTGTCTGCTCCGTCTCATCTGGCTAGGTTTGCTCCTAGTCGGTTGAGCCGGCCGGTCGCTTCGGCAGCGATTCCTCGTCCCTCGAGTGAATCGTTTATTGTTCCACCTTCGCCTGCTAGTGTGCCGACTAGCGGGATGCTGTTGGGACGTTGGCATCCAGGGCCTGCTGTTCGGCAGCGGTCAGTGACAGCCCCGGTTAGCTGTCACTCTCGGAACCTTCCTCCGGTGATTCCTCACTGTGTTCCGAGTCTGGGTGTCGATCGATGCTTGCCGTCGGTCTCAGAGGATAGGCAGTTGGGGCCGTCTGCTGCGCAGAGGTCAATGACAGGTTCCTGTCATTCTTGGGACAATCCTCCGGTGTCTTCTCACCGTGTCCTAGGTCCAGCTACCGATCGACGTGCGCCGTCGGTCCCTTTCGAGGATTTGCAGGCAGGGCCTTCTGTTTCGCAGAGGCCAGTGATGGCTCCTGGGCGTCACAATCGGGACTATCCTCCGGTGTCTTCTCACCGTGCTCCTATTCTGTCTGCCGATCGACGTTCGCCGTCGGTCTCTTCTGAGGATTTGGGTTCTTCTACCAGAAGGGTCCATTGGGAGGACACTCCGTCGGGCGTTTCTGCTGCGACGGATTCTCAGGGTGACCTACGCCAGGCCGTTTTGGCGCTCACCCGGTTGCTTTCTGGCAACCCTCAAGTTGGCCTCCCTGTGCCTCCTGAGGCACAACCTCCTTTGGTCGGTCGCCGAGATGTCTCGCCTGGCCCCTTGGATACTGCACAGTATTCACAGGAGGTTTCTGCTGGTCAGCCCGAGTTGGGCTACGTCTCCTCTGCTACGGAGGATGACGAGTATCTTGAAGGTGATGGTCCCCCCTCGTCAGTCTTGGGGCAGGCTTTGGATTTCGTCTTTGGCTTATTGCCGGACGTTCTACCTTCCGACCAGCCTTCTGTGACCGTCCGGCCGCGGTCCACTGTGGAGCGCCGTAACCCTGTTGAGCCTTCTAGCTCCGGGGCTTTGCGTCCTCTGCAATCGGCTCAGGTGGTTGAGTCCTTCCAGGGCTTAGACGCCAAAATGCGTTCTAAGGCCCTTAAGGGTTCCTTCTTTTCTAGAGCTGATGCCTTCCTGCCTCCATCGCGGTTTCGTGTTTACGATTCCGTCTCTCCACCAGTCTTCCAAGGGATGACTACTGTGGATGAGGATTCTTCTTCCCTCGGGTTGACTAAGCCTAAGTCGGCAGTTCTCCCGATGTCGGTAGCTGAGTCTATGGTGGGCCTGTCCCGAGAGATGCTGGGTATGTTATCTCTCGCGGACCATGTTGTCGCTGCTCTGGCTGAATATTTTCCACCAGGGGAGTTTGATGACGCTCAGGCGCCTTTTCGCGTTTTGTCACAGGCTCTTATGAACTTGACTCACGCTCACGCCTGTAACACGGCCAATTTGGAGCTGGCACGCCCCCTTCCTTCTGAGCAACGTGCTGTTCTGAGGTCTGCCTCTTTGGTAGGACCTCAGTTGTTCCATGGTTCCGTGGAAGCTGTTCGTGGCGAAGTTCTTCGTCATTCGAAGGACCAGCTTTTGCTGAGACAGCTTGACCCACCTGCTGCTGCGGGTGGGGGTCGTTCCAGGCCCGCCAAGCGTGCTGCTGCGTCTGCCTCGTCGGCGACGTCGGCTACGCCTTCGGCTCCGTCTGCTCCTTCTGCTCATAAGAAGCGCCGACGTGGCCAGGCCCGCTGGCAGCCTCAGGCTGGAAAGTCTCAGGACTCTGTCACTTCCCGAGGTGGTTTCTCCTCTCGGGGGCCTCGTCGAGGCCGCAAGTGAAGGTTCTCACCTCGATTCGCCTCCAGTCGGAGGAAGGCTGTCGCTGTTTTACGACCGTTGGACAGAGATAACGTCGGACTCTTGGGTCCTCGACGTCATTCATTCCGGTCTGCGACTGTCCTTCCATCGGCACCCCAGTTTATCTCGGGTGCCCCTTCCGACTCAGGTCCCTTCAGATTCTCTGCGTCGGGACCTTCTGGTGCAGGAGATCGACAATCTCCTCACCAAAGGGGCGATCGAGGTGGTCAGGAACACCCTTTCACCGGGGTTTTACTCGAGACTTTTCTTGGTGCCGAAGAAAAACGGCCAATTTCGTCCTGTCATCGATCTGAGTACCCTGAACGAGTACATAATTGCTCCTCGTTTCAGTATGGAGACTTTCCGGTCGGTTCGACGTTCAGTTCATCAGGGCGATTTTGCGGCCAGTATCGACCTGAAGGATGCCTACTTCCATGTACCCATTCATCTGGCGTCACGGAAATACCTTCGGTTCTCGTTTCGGGATCGAGTTTTTCAATTCAGAGCTCTCCCGTTCGGTTTGAACCTGGCTCCTTGGGCCTTCACCCGACTGATGTCACATGTGCTTGCTTTCCATCGCACTCAGTCGGCGGTGACTTCGTCCGCCTACCTAGACGACATCCTCCAACGGCACCACGATGCTGCTGTTCTGGAGTTCGATGTCCGGCAGTTTCTTTGCCTTCTAGCGTCGCTGGGTTTCAGAGTCAATCGCGAGAAGTCGGATCTTCTTCCTTCTCAGCGATTCCGTCATTTGGGGATGGATTTCGACACTCTTCACAATGTAGTGTCGGTTCCCCAGGCTCGGGCGACGATTCTTTCCGCCTTGACTCGGGACCTGCTTCAATCTTCCTCGGTCTCGGCCAGGACTTTCCTTCGGATGCTGGGCCTTTGCGGTTCGGTGACCGATCTCATTCCGCTCGGTCGCTTGTTTGTCCGACCTCTCCAACACTTCCTGTTGGATCATTGGCGTCCGAATGTAGATCCGCTGGACCTGGAACTCACTATTCCTCGGTCTCTGCTTTGTCACCTCCGCCCTTGGGCAAATATTCCCTGGCTGACACAGGGTGTTCCGTTGGATCTTCCTTTGGCCGATCGCATCCTTACTGCGGATGCCAGCGATCGGGGCTGGGGTGCGACGTTGGACCCTCTCGGTCTGTCTGCTCACGGAGAGTGGGACAGCGAGCAGGTGGACCTTCATATCAACCAGAAGGAGCTCCTTGCTCTTCTGTTGAGTTTTCGGCTTTGGATCCCTCATCTGTCGGACCATGTTGTCCTACTTCTTTCGGACAATTCGACAGTAGTGGCCTACATACGGAATCAGGGAGGCACTCATTCGATTCCTATGTATCGGCTGTCTCGGGATCTTCTTCTGTTGGCACGGGATGTGGACGCTCGGGTGTCCATTCGACACATTCCCGGGCGTCTCAACGTCCTAGCAGACTCCCTGTCCCGACGCGACAGTGTCCTTCCAACCGAATGGATGCTACATCGGTCGGTGTTTCAGGCGATTTGCGAGCAGTGGGGTCGTCCTCAGGTCGACCTTTTCGCTACTCGCTGGAATCATCAGGTAGAGACTTTTGTCTCCCCTTGTCCAGATCCTCTGGCATTTGCAGTAGACGCTCTGTCTCTGGACTGGACAGGCTGGGTCGGCTATGCCTTTCCTCCTGCACCGATTCTTCCTCAAGTTTTAGCGAAGATTCGTGCTTGCAGTTGCAGGATCATTCTGATCACACCCCTGTCTCCACAGAGGGTGTGGATCAATCTGCTGCGGCCTCTATTGGCCGATCGACCGATTCGTCTACCTCTACGTCGCGATCTTCTTTCACAGGGTCGTCCCAGGAAGTATCACAACAACCTGGCGAGCCTGTCCCTTCACGCCTGTCTTTTATCAGGTCCAGTCTCCGACGTAGAGGTTTTTCGAGACGATCAGTGGAGTGCATTTCTGCATCGCGGCGACCTTCCACTGGAATGACTTATGCCGCCAAGTGGAAGGTTTTCTGCCGCTGGTGTTCAGATCACAATGTGAATTACCGTGATCCGTCTATCGCTCAAATTGCGGATTTTCTGGTTTTTCTTTTTGACTCCAAGGGCCTCCAGCCTATTACGATTAAGGGCTATCGGTCTATGCTGTCTGATACTTTCTCTTATGTGGGAAAGCGGTGTATCGGTCGTAATCTTTTCCTCTCCAAACTTATTCGGCACTTTTCTTTGAAGAGGCCTCGAGTTTTGCGTCTTACACCCAAGTGGAACTTGGCATGGGTGTTGCACTGTTTGGAGGGGGCGCCTTTCGAGCCTTTATCTGAGACCGACATGCGTTTTCTCACCTATAAGACGGCTTTTCTTCTAGCGTTTGCTTCTGCTCGTCGAGTCAGTGAGCTTCATGCGCTATCTGTTGATTCTGCCTTCTTCCGAAATGAGGCTAACAGTGTTACATTCACTACTGATTGCTCTTTTCTGGCTAAGAATCAACTCCCCGATTCGGTACCTCCTCCCATCTGCATTCGGGCTCTCCCTGCTGTAGATGGACGGAGGCCTCTTCTTTGTCCTGTTCGTGCGGTCAAGACTTACATTACTCGCACTCAGTTCATTAGGAGGGATCGGAAGAGATTTTTTCTGTCTCTCATTCCTAAGCGGCAGTCTATCTCTTCCCATTCTATTTCCAGGTGGATCTGTCTTGCAATCAAGCTGGCTTATTCTCGCTTGT
This sequence comes from Pictodentalium vernedei, assembly GCA_031216915.1. Lineage (NCBI taxonomy): Eukaryota > Metazoa > Mollusca > Scaphopoda > Dentaliida > Dentaliidae > Pictodentalium > Pictodentalium vernedei. Next base: position 494,185,028 of record CM062293.1, read on the forward strand.
CTGCATCGGATCTTGTTTCGAACCGGCTTAATGCTCACGAGGTTCGTGCCATTTCTACATCCTGGGCGTTCTCCAATTCTGTTTCGCTCCGTGATGTTATGAATGCGGCTTACTGGAGGAATGCTTCTACCTTCTCCTCCTTTTATCTCCGCCACCTTCAGCAGCAATCTGAGGACCTTTATTCTTTAGGTCCTCTCGTTGCTGCTCAGGCTGTGGTGCACCCTCGTTAAATTGTTTTTGTCGAGGTTGCGCTTCTCTCAGCCTTGTTCTTTTCAGGTGCCTTCTCTCTTTCTTCATTACAGGTTCTAGTTTTTGTTCTCTGCCATCCTTGTTTTCGTTACTGCTACTCTTGTTGGTATTGGTTATGTGATTCACCTCCTCCTATTGTTTATTCAGCCAATTGTAAACAATTGTGAGTAGGTTGAAAAGAAATTAAAATTTTTTAGTAAATTTTGTTTCTTAACATACCTACCACAATTGTTTACCGGAGGCCCACCCTCCTTGGGGATATCTTTGATATCGATGCCTCCCCGCTAAATCACAAACTTCTCGTTGGCGGAAATACGGAATTGACGTCACGGTTTGTTGCGCATGCGCTCGGTAAACGCAAGAGGTGTGCAGAGAGAGTACCTGTAATTTCGAGCGCTGGTCTCGCTCGACCCTTTTTTCGATCTTTTTCGTGCTTTTGCACTCTAGTACTTTTCCAACTCGTTTGGAAAAGATTCTAAAAGCTTGAGTTAGTTCCGAAGTAGGGCTTGCACTTATGTTACAGCCAATTGTAAACAATTGTGGTAGGTATGTTAAGAAACAAAATTTACTAAAAAATTTTAATTTTTTTAAAATTTTTGTCAATGGGAATCTCAGTGTTAGTCATGTCTTCGTCACAATCCTGCAAAATACGTAATATCGAAGCCGAAAAAATTCACCTAAATAGCGTGTTATAATGATCTTTAGATATTGCTATTTATGACTGAAAATTTTTATCAGCGAAGGAATGACAGACAAAATTAGAGGTTATGATTGGATCAAGAGCAAACACGTCCCCATCCTTCTAGTTACAAGTTCCAGCATTCCTGCATAATGTTACTGTAGGGCAAGTATTGTTATGTTGTTTTATTCTTAGGTTGTGAACAAATACTTAGTACCTTGTACAGTACTGCGACCACAAAAGCGGGAAGAAGATTTCAGTAAGGTCGCGACATGGTTGCGACCCAATTGAAATTCACTGTCTGCTTACCACCCAGCAATGTTACAGAATCTCACCTGTCAAAAAATAAATACGAGAACATTAAATCTGAGATAGTATTTTTGTTCGGTATTTTTTTATGCGGTCTTGATTTTGCAGTACAGTGGAACCCTGTTAATTGAATAGCCACTTTGCCAATGAAAATTATTCAATTAACAGGAGTATTCAATTAACAGGAATTGTGTCACTTTCCTATATTCTAGAGATAAACTTAGCATTTATTCTATTATATCTTGTTTGACAGAGCTCCATGAGCTCTGTCAAACAAGATATAATAGATTAAATGTCTGTATTGGATGTACTGACACCATATAGGTCTATAAACAAAGGAAAACTGGGGTGAGTCAGGGTAATTTCTCAACAGGTTACAAGATTTTTAATTCAATTAAAAGGAGTTTACTCTATAACCTATATTCAATTAAGAGGTCAAATTTGTACAGGAGGTATGGTAAATGGTTTTGTGTTGGGAAATTATATTCAATTAACAGGGTTATTCAGTTAAGAGATATCCAATTAAGTGGGCTCCACTGTATTTTAATTACAAAATCTTTACCTACTAGTATAAGTGTGGTGTGGTCAGATCGCGATCTAATTGCGAAAAAAAAACCAGTGCTTTTGTGGTCACTGTTCTGTGAGTAGTGATATGTTTAAAATGAAGCCTTGTCACCAAGTTGTCCTTGAACTTGGGTCTATTGTCGCTTTGTTAGTTTTGGGCAATTTTACAGTACAATTATGTCTTGTCTAGTTTTCCTTGGTGCAGTGTTTGATATGGGGCGGCCAAGGGTCGTCTGTACCATGGGCCGACCATGGTTCAGGCCGTGTCAGAAAACTTTTGAATTCCAGGTTTCAAAAACCCCCATCTCCTTGCATCTGAGTGGATATTTTGAGGTTTTTCATGTACTGATGACTGTCTACCTTTTCACCGGCTCATGATATAAACAGCTAGCAAATTTCGTGCCCCAAAATCTTTACAGACAAAATAAAACGAGCAACATTTTGAAACCGAGTATATATCTTTTTATGGACAGTTAACCCTCTGTATACTGATGTCAAAATATCAAAATTTCAAGCTTCAAATATTTCCCATAATGCAACAAGGAATTTAACCAATCCAATCTTTTTTGACAGAGCTCATTGAGCTCTGAGGATTCAAATTTTGACCTCAGCATGCAGAACTAAATATTTACTCTCACCCTGGATTGATTGGATCCCTGTGGTTAAAAAGCTCTGTTTTACTGGTAAAATAGGATCCAGTCACCCATGCCTGGGGTGGATGTCCTCTGGTCAGCATGGGTATAAACGATTGACTAAAAGTGACTTTATCTTCATGATGCAGTCACGATTAGCCATTGTGCAGAAATATGTGACCTTAAACATCGATTGGATTTTTATAGCACTCTGAACACAGACAGATTGATAATAGTTCGGTAAAATTGCCCTTCTTTTCAAAGCGTGTCCAAGAAGAAATATGGTACATTGGAAGTTAGTCTTATATTTTTGTTAATGAATGTTCTTGCTTTTAATTTATTTATCAGACACTGGAAAGCCGTGTTATAATACTGAGGACAGCACTTCAGAAAATTTTAGTATATTATGATTCCATTCATTATTAACCCACTGAATATTTTCAAGATATTTTTCATCAAATCTAGTCATGGCTGCTGAGGCAGCCATGACTAGATTTGATGAAAAATTCATGTAAATTTAACTCAAGGAATCATTGGTGAAAAATCTAGAGGACAAAACTATTATTAAATGTGCCCAAATTATATTTAGTTCAGTGGCAAGAGAAATCCTGTCTTGGGCAGGAATATCTGCCAGTAGCATGCAAGGAGTTGATTTGTAAATACTGGCAAGTCATTTTGCTTATTAATAGCTGACAGTTCTAATGAAGTGTGTTGGATGTAGTTTTAACTTTTTTTTACAGTGGCATTTGCAGAATTACTGTCAAAGAGGGTCAAGGGCAGGTCCAATTTATTTATTTATTTATTTATTTATTTATTTATTTATTTATTTATTTATTGGGGTTTAATAACACTTGATAGCCAGGGTCACCTCATGTCAGAAAATTTTACTGCTGGAGGAAGCTGGAGTACCCAGTGAGAACCACCAAGCAGTGATAAGCAACTGTCAGACTCCCCAACATTCTAACTCCACCCAAGCTGGGTTAGCATTGGTTGAAGACAAGTGTACCATTGACGTGCAGTTCACTTTAATACACAGAGCCACCATGCCCCCCTCCCCCCCCCCTACATGGGCAATTGGGATTAAGTGTCTTGCCCAAGGACACAAGTTAAGTCCCCTGGCAGGGATCAAACTTTTTTGTTTTGAAGTCCAGTGCCATAACCACTGAACCATAGTGATCCCTTTGAGGGGAATACCGGCTGAAATTTATAGTTCTAATGATGACACATGGTTTGATAAAAATTGTAGTAACTAAAATGACAGTAATGGAAGAAAAGTAATCATTATGATAAAATGGAAGCACCCAGGAATGAAATCATTGATAAAAAATATATTTAACCCTTTTCCGATCGTAAAGACCAAAAACGCCCCCAGCCCTATTCACAAAAAATCACCATTCAATTTTCATTTTTTTGTCTCAAAAACTTAGCTTATAACCCCTAATTTGAATGAGCTCATTCCAGTGAGGGCTCATGAGCAATGTTTTTGATGCAAAAAATGAAGAAATAAAATTGTTATTTAACAATTTTGTTTACAAGTGTCATCTTCCTTTCGTGTTAGGTAAATGATTAAATTAAAAAATATAAGAGAGTAACTACACACTTAAACCGTTTTCAAAGCATCTGGTAATATTAAATAAATAACATAATTGTTTATCATTGCTTCTCTTGCAGCTGGCCAGGATTAAAAATTCATCTGATCATATCTTGTTGGACAGAAAAATTTATTGTATTTATGTGGGAATAAGCCCATAATATAACAATTGCATGACTTTGGTGGGCATAGTGGTTTATTAACGGCCCAACAGGTGTGAATAACAGCCCTTCAGCTTATTAACGGCCCTCGACAAAGTCGAGGGCTGTTAATAAGCTGAAGGGCTGTTATTCACACCTGTTGGGCTGTTAATAAACCACAAGGCCTGACAATGTCATGTTATTACTATTATTACCACTGCGATTCTGACAAAAGTTTTGACCCTATACCTTACATGGAAGCTACAAACAGCCAATTGGTCTTCATTCAATTCGCTTGATTGTGACATTTTTAACGTTTTCAATTTTGGCAGATGTCATTATCGCCTGTTCTCAAACAAACTGGTGTCACATGATTATCATGCGTTCGGCACCGGTACGCTTTCAATTGCAACAAAGTTAAACTTAAAAACATGCCCGTTATTTACCGCATTTAAATCAGGAATAAAGGCTTAAAATGTCTGCAGACTTACTTACTATATACAGCTGCTTGTTCTTATGGGACTAACTTTGCTGGGCATTTTACATATTTAATAATTAAAATAAAAATCGCATTGTTTACTTGTTGAAAACATTTCTGGAAACGGTTTCCATTTTCGAGTGTACGACAGCGAGGAACAAAAGTCGCTTGACGTATTGGGCTGTTAATGAGATGTTCAACTCATTAACGGCCCGACACATCACATGGCTTTTTAAGTGAAGCGTTACATTCCTGTAATGCCCTGGTAAACTTTGTTAATGTACTAGGGAATGCCCTATAAAGTGGTAATAATCTGAAAATAAGACCACCCACTTGTGAACTATTAATATTGCAGTTTTAGAGTCCCCTCCTTGTAAATAAGCCCAACCCCTGACTTTGGAATGACAACATCAATGGCAGCCATGCTGGTAAGTTGTTATAGCCAAAAAATAAACCCTTACCCAACTCACATGATATCTAAATTTGTTATTTTAAATGTTTCAAAAACGTTCATGGAAACCATATAATGTGACCCCTCATTGGAACGAACTCGTTCCAATGAGGGGGTCACATAATATGGTTTTCTTGAAATTGTTTTAAAAAATAAAAAATTGTTTTCAGCTGTTCAATTTGTAAATTGTGTGGGTATAACTATCCAATTTGTTGGGTAAAGTGTTAATGCATCTATGTCATAGGATTGTCAGAGCCACAGTTCTAACTTCTTTTCAACTTTGCATCTAAATTCTCCTGCAGGCTTGACCTCTTGAAGCCCACTCATATGCTTTTCCCCTCTTTTACTTCAGGAACCCCCAGGGCTTATTTCCAAAGTCAGTATGGTATTACATTTGCGATCATTAGCAATTTAGCGGGCATTCTCTTGTATATTAACTGAGTTAAGCAGGGTGGTAAAACTCAGTAAGTCATGATGTCATGTAACCGGACGCAAGCAGCAGGCGTTAATGAAAACAAAATTCCTTAACAGCCTCCCGCCCACTTCCACTCATGATAATAATAGTAATAACATGATTTTGTCAGGTGTCCCAGTTTATTAATGATCCTTGAGGAATGAATAACAGCCCTCTGGCTTATTAACAGCCCTCAACTTTGTCTCAGACCGGTAATAAACCCATGGGCTGTTATTTATTCCTCTTGGGCTGTTAATAAACCATAACACCCTCCAAACCCATGTTATTGTTGTATTTACAAAATTTGCCATCGGGGAAAAGTTCCTCACATAGATGAGTTTTTTGACTACCTTCTAGTGCTTTGTCCTTGTATCTCACCTCACTATTGACAGATTTCAAAATGTCATTTGACTCTCCAAGTCATATTTTGTTCTCACAAGTTCTCAGTATTATTGGCAGACGTGATAAAATCAGTAGGAGTGATATGACAGAAAATTTCGTCTTTAAAGTGTTGGATTTTATTTCATTTTGCAATACATTTGTGGAAAGAACCTACAGCAAAGAATTTCCACTGGGGTATTACAGTATGACCGCTATGGACTGGTCACCTTCCACAGATGGGAAATATTTCCACGAAAGCAATAATATTAGATTCCAATTACTAATTATAAAAATAATCATACAAAATTTAATTACCCCCATCACTCTTTTTGTGCAACAGAATTTTCTTCAGTCACTCTGTTTTTCTCTTGTTTAACTTTAAATTTAATCAATTATATCTCATTTGACAGAGCTCAGTGAGCTCTGTCAAACAAGGTATATTTGGTTAAATATCAGACTGCATTATGGGAAGTATTTGCTGCTGAAAACTTTGCCCTTTTGACATGAGTGTGTAGAGGGGTAATGAAGCACCGTGTACAACCTGGTGCTTCATCAATTAAAATTTTGCTGCTGATGATGATTTTTACCTGCGTCGCCAGCGGCAGAGCAGGTCTAGTAACCGCTCGACTCCGTCCGTCAGTCTGTCACATCCGTCAGTCCATCCAGAACACTTTTTCCGTCAAGCTTTTCTTGGCTTCTATGAAAGGGAATGATTTTATATTTGGTCTGCTGCTTCATAATGATGAGTTGTATCGTGTAAGCAATTTTCAGATCTGCCATGCAGCCACTTCCTGTTTGCTGATACTTTGAAATTTTACTGTACCCACTGAACATTGAAATTTTTCGTCAAACTTTTCTCGGCTTCTATGCAAGGGATTGATTTTATATTTCATCTGGAGCCTGATAATGATCAGTTGTATCGTGTATGCAATATTCAGATCTGCCGTGCAGCCACTTCCTGTTTGCCGATTCAATTGCATGCAGCGACGCAGGTCCAGACCCGGTATTGGTCTTGGCTTGTTATTACCTGGATATTACTGCCCACACGTGGATAACGACCACTCCACGGTGACTCTACTGTATATTATTAAATTTTTCTGACAGAGAAAATTTTAAACTAGATTAATTTCAAAAACAGCTTTGTTACAAACATATTGTCTCCTGTTTGTTTTCATCTATTTGTTCATGTCTTCATACTTTGTATAAAAATTGTGCCATATTTCTCTTTCCCAGGCAAGTTGCTATTCACTCAAGTAATTGAGTATTTTTTTGTATATTTTTTTTTTTTGAGAAAATGATTGAGCTGTACAAAATTTAATTATTTTAATGTTGATATACGTATTTGTTGTATAAATTTATAGACTGTTAGACACAACAGTCTGATGTAAGTGTAATTTAAAAAAAACTGGAATTATTTAATCATGGCCTAATGTAAATCAAAGTAATTTAATAAATAAAATATTTGTACAAAAATTTAATTATTTAATGAATTGTAACCATGAATTAAGACTTGTGCAGAATAAATAATTTGCCATTCAGATGTCATCTCTCCATTGTTTTGTAGTATTTAACTGGTTGAGTTCTGGAAGCCACTATCATGGCTCTATTGAAAAGTGCTGGAAGTCATTTTAGTGGCTTTACACTGCATGCATTAGCTTGAGGTTTGATCAGCAAAATAACAAAAATTTAAAATAAAATTATTTCATTGCAATTTATTGGAGAGTGCCTTTTGGCACTCTCCAATAAATTGTAACTAAACAATTATTTACAAACAAAACATTGCTAAACTAAGACAACTTGTGCTGGTAGCAGAGTATCTTTGAAAAAAATACCCATGTTTCAAATCACCTTTGAAAAATAATTTAGCACTCGACCAGTTAATAGGTAAATATTTTATGCTCCTTCCTATATTTCTTAACTACCACATTATCTTAAATGACAATAGCAGTTAATTGCATCTTTATCACTCAGAATGCATTGAAAATTAGTAGAAATGTTTATCGATACAGTTAGAGTTCTTCAACTTAACACAGTAGACCCCACTTAATTGGATATCTCTTGATTGGTTGCGTACTGGAAGCCCATATTTGGGCTTTATTCTGTGGAGAAGGCTCTTTAACTTGAAGGTTTCATATTTTGAGGATGCAGCGGACCCAGGATTCTGGGCTTAAGGGGGAGCCACATTTCAGTCAGAGATCAGGCTGAGAAATATCACTCAATGATCATTGTGGTGAGCACACATTGGAGCATCCCACTCTTGTCAGGGGTGTGTGGGAAGGGGATGGGGTAATCTTGTGGGCAAATGTTGGAACATAGATGGCCAGTGAGGTCCCTCAGCTGGCTTCAATGCCTGGGGTGGAAGTCCTCTAAAATGTGTAACATGGGTATAAATGATTTGATGAGGGCTACTCCAGCTTAAAGGTGTATATTTTGTTTTGTTAACAAAGCTCTACTGGGTAACAGTATTTATGCCTCCCTCCTTTTATGCATGGGAGGGGGGGTATATGGTAATCACATGGTCTGTTCATTTGTTTGTTTAGTCATCTGTTCAGCCCACTCACTTCCAGACAATAACTTTTGTCCCCATGATTTCAAAATGCTTATACACAGATTGCACGTAACGGGATGAGCTTCAAAGATCTGCAGCTTGAAGATGAAGGACACTGTTACTATAAATAGGTTTTTGCTTTTTGTGTAATAACTTGAATTTCCAGCTTTTACAAATAACATCATATGCAGATTGCTTATAAAGTGTCAGTGGTTGGGATTGCGTTTGGGGTCAAAAGTTCAAGGCCACTGTTACTATAAAATGATTTGTGGCACAGTTGCCCATAAGGTTTTGCTGATGAGGATTGTGTTTGGGGGTCAAATGCACTGTTACTATAAAAAGAGTTTTGGTACCCTTGCAATAACTTTAGTTTCCTTATGCATCTGGAACTAGAATTTCATACACAGATCGCATATTTATTTATTTATTAGTATTTAAGGTCACATACTTGTGCACAATGGCTAATCATGACCATGACAGTTTTACAGGTGGAGGAAGCCAGAGTACCTGGAGGGAACCACTAAGCATCGATGAGCAACTGTCAGCTCCTCAATATTCTCTGTTCAAGCTCCGCTCAAGCAGGGTTACAGCGGTTGAAGACACGTGCACCATCGACGTGCAGTATGCCTTAGTACACAGCGTCATCGTGCCCCCCACGTTGGCAACTGGGATAAGGTACCTTGCCCAAGGACAAAATGCGGATCGTCCTGGATGGGGATCGAACTTGGGGCCTCTAGCATAGAAGTCCAACAGTCTACCACTGAGCCACCGTGCTCCCACAGATCACATATAAGGTTTCATTTGTGATTGGAGCCAATGTGCTCCCCACTTTTCAGGTTTAATAAATCACCTGACAATATCATTGGATAACTTGAATTTTAAATACTTATTTATATGTGGAATCTATCCTTCACAGTTTATTGGAGAGTGCACTAAGTGTACTATCTCCTCCCCCACCCCCTCACCCATCCCCACCCCCACTCTGGTTTGTTCATGGTTAACTGGTTGAGTGGTAGAAGCCACTACCAGGGCTCTACTTAAAAGTGTTGAAAGCCGCTATGGTGGCTTTACACTGTTTGCACTAATTTGTTGTTGGCTCAGCAGTGGAATAAGAATATTAATATAAAATTGTTTTGTTACAATTTATTGGAGAGTGCCAAATGGCACTCTCCAATAAGTTACAATAAAACAATTATTATGAGCAATATCTTGCTGAACTAAGGCTCCTTTTGCTTATAGTGTGATATTTTAAAAAAAAAATTCTCGCATTACAAATGACCATTGAAAAGTAATTTAGCACTGTACCAGTTAAATAGAAGTGAAGTTTCACTGGAATTTTCTACAAACCGTGCAACGCAATTACAATTTGAAATGCTAGTGATACCTGAAAATCGTCCCCGGAGTTCCAATGTTTTTAATGTGCCAGTAGGCACCAGGCCTGAAAATAAGCAGTCTGACATTTGCAGAATGAGGTCCCCAGAGGGTGAATTTGATGATGCTATCCCATACAGTGGGCCAATTTATCCTCTGGGTACCTCTTTCTGTTTAGTTTTGAGACCCTGGTTCAGATTAAGGTTCACAGAGGGTAAATTTAGTGATGCTACCCTGCTGTGCAGGGTAGCATCACTAAATTCACTCTCTGGGGACCTCATCTTGTAGATGACAGTCTGCTTATTTTCTGGCTCGGTAGGCACATTGAACACATTGGAACTCAGGGGATGAAACAGTAACACAGGCCCCCCTCGCAAAGTTGGTCGGCGATAAAAGTTTTATTGATAGTTGTCAAATGGATTGCCTAGTGTCCTTGTAAAATTATTTTTTATAGACGTGAAGGCATGTAATAAACATGGAAGGATGCCCAGCGTCCTCTCGTTTTATCCTTCCGCGCCAAATGGCACGGTCCAATAAATTGCAAAAAAACAATTATTTATGTGTAACATCTTGCTAAACTAAGTCTACTTTTGCTAGTAGCATGATTTATTTTTAAAAAGGGGGCGCGGTGGCGTCACGGTAACCGGTTCTTGAAGTTAAGTAACGACAAGTGCGGTTAGTAGTTGGATGGGTGACCATTTCAGCGACTGATTCGCGCTCCCACGTTGCGTCCTTGAGCAAGGCACTTAACCCCAATTGCCTACATGGGGGCAAGATGACTCTGTGTACTAAGTTCAACCAATCTCACCCTGCCTGTGCCGCGGTGCAGAGTTCAGAGTTACGCTGTTGGAGAGCTGACAGCTGCTCGTCATTGCATATCATGTGATCCCCTAATTGGAAAGACCTTGGTGAACTCTTTCCAATGAGGGTTTACGTGGTATGGTTTTGTTGAATTTTTTTGTTTTTTCAACTGCTGAGTGTGTATTTTACGTAGGTAAATGTGGTCGATTCGTTAGGTAAAGGGTTAAAAAAAATTTTTCCAAAATTTGCATTGCCCTTGTTCTGAATTGCAGGATCCCCATCCAGGACGATCCGCATTTTGTCTCTCAGACTTCCTCCACCCATAAAACTGTCACCGACATGATATGACCCTGACTGTTAATGTGTCGTTAAACCCTAATAAAAAAAAAATTAAAATTTTTTTTTTTAAAAATACTTGCGTTACAAATGACCATTGCATAGTAATTTAGCAGTCTAGCAGTTAAAAGAGATCTATTATTTTAACCCTTTACCTAACGTGAAAAGCAGACGACACTTGCAAAAAAAATTCTTGAATAACTAATTTTTTTCATTTTTTGTCTCAAAAACATAGGTTATGACCCCTCGTTGGAACGAGCTCAACGAGCTCGTTCCAACGAGGGGTCATAACCTATGTTTTTGAGACAAAAAATGAAAAAAATAGTGAAAATTAATTGGCGATTTTTGAGAATAGCGCTGGCCGGTTTTGGCCGTTACGTTGGGTAAAGGGTTAAGTAATTTATGATTAAGTTTCGTCAGTAACTTTACACAGAATGTAAGTTGATGTTGAAATAGTCCTCAAGTCAACCCTGAATAGCCTCAGAAACACTGAAGTAGACCAAGTTCCCTAAATTCCTAGAACCCCCTCCTCTAGAAATTCTGAATCTTATGATCTGCATGGGGCATCAACTAATGAAATTAGGGATAACACACCAAGCTTAGTGAAAATTTACACTCTTTCAAGCTGCAAAATGTCTCCAAATTTACCTCCCCAGGAATATTTTTCCTGCACCAACATGGGTGGACAGGTGCGGGAAGGGGGGGGGTCACCACCTCCATACCTTCCCCATATTCAATCTACATATGTATGGCCCAAAAATTTGTGAACCCTCCAGAAAGATTCCCTGTGCTCCCACCCCCTCAGAAGTCTTAGGGAAGTGGGATATGTTTTCAGTTTTTAAGTGAACAGCTAAGTAGGTTGAAGAAGCTTCAACACCTGAAGAGATGCGCTGAGCATCGGTAAGAAACTATCAGACTGCTCAAAATACTAACCAGGCCCAAGCAAGACTTCATTTCAGCTAACATTGTTTTGAAGGCACACTATGCTACTATGCACCAATTTGAGCATATGAGAGTTAATTGGAAGAGTGCTGGAAGCCCATATTTGGGCTTTATTATGCCCCTGACCTCTGAAGGAGGTGTCAGGGGTATCTAGCCACCTGTCTGTCTGTCTGTCCATCTGTTTTGCATTGTAATTCCAAAACCATTGGTCAGATGTTTTCTTTGATGTGCTGATAGACCTGCATGGGAGAACAGATATGCACATGGAATATGTTCTGTCCAAAAATTTTTCCCAGAGTTTTGGCGCATTTTTCACATTTTCGTACAGTACCTTTAACCCTTTACCCGCGTAATATGCAAATTCAGCAACTGAAAAAATATTATTTTTCTAAAAATTTCAACTAAACCATATCATGTGACCCCTCTTTGGAAAGAGCGCGTTCCAAAGAGGGGTCACATGATATGGTTTTGTTGAAATTTTTTGAAAAAATTTAAAAAATGATATTTAAAATAATAAATTTTGATATCGTCTGCATTGGGTAAAGGGTTAGGGCTACTTCAAACATGTCTGCGGGTTGGGGGTAGTGGTCCATGCTTTACATTGTCCTTGTTCTGAAGTGCAGGTACCACAGCTTGAAGGCTCATATTTAGTGTGTGTGCTTTGTATTATGTTTGAAGTGATATTATTTAGTCTGTAGGGGGCGCGGTGGCATCGTGCTAACCGGTTCTCATCAGATCACCGAAGTTAAGCAATGTCGAGCGCAGTTTGTAGTTGGATGGGTGACCATGATTCGTGCTTCCACATTGTGTCCCTGGGCAAGGCACTTAACCCCGATTGCCTCCATGGATGCACGATGACGCTGTGTACTAAGGCGTACTGCACGTCGATGGTGCACATGTCTTCAACCAATCTAACCCTGCCTGTTCTGTGGTGCAGAGTTCAGAGTTAGGATGTTGGAGAGCTGACAGCTGCTCATCATTGCTTGGTGGTTCTCCCTGGGTATTCCGACTTCTTCCACCCGTAAAAATTGGACTTCAAACCGATAGGTCCACAGTTCGATCCCTGCCAGGAATAACTACTTTGTGTCCTAAGGCAAGGAACTTAATCCCAATTGCCCATATTTGAGCTTCAATGGTCAATATGAAGCCCAGTGTAAGTTTTTACTGGAAGCCTATCTTTGGACATTTTGAAAATTTCTTTAAGCCGGAATTTGGGCTTTTACACTTTATCTTACGAATCAGCTGAATCTGTCCTGCATAATTTACAAATTGAACATTTGAAAAAAGTTTTTACTGGAAGCCTATCTTTGGACATTTTGAAAATTTCTTTAAGCCGGAATTTGGGCTTTTACACTTTATCTTACGAATCAGCTGAATCTGTCCTGCATAATTTACAAATTGAACATTTGAAAAAAAAAATTCAACAAAACCATATCATTTAATCCCCTCATTGGAATGAGCTTGTTGGGTTCATTTTAATGAGTGGGTCACATGATATGACTTTTTAACCTGTTACCCAATGCAGACGATATCAAAATTTATTAGTTCAAATATTAATTTTTTCAAATTTTTCAGAACATTTCAACAAAACCATATCATGTGATTCCCTAATTGGAAAGACCTTGGTGAACCCTTTCCAATGAGGGTTTACGTGGTATGGTTTTGTTGAATTTTTCGTTTTTTTCAACTGCTGAGTGTGTATTTTACGTAGGTAAATGTGGCTGATTCGTTAGGTAAAGGGTTGAAAAAAAAAATTGGAAATTTTTTGGAAAACCCATCAATTAAAGTAATAAATTTAAATATTGCATACATTTGGTAGAGGTTTAACCCTTTACCCAACCCAGACGATTTTAAAATTTATTATTTTAAACATCATTTTTTAATTTTTTTCAAAAAATTTCAACAAAACCATAAAATGTGATCCCTCTTTGGAACGAGCTTGACGAGCTCATTCCAAAGAGGGGTCACATGGTATGGTTTTGTTGAAATTTTTCGAAAAATAATATTCTTTCAGCTGCTGAATTTGTATATTACGCGGGTGGATGCGGGCGATTCGTTGGGTAAAGGGTTAACTGGCTAAATGCTATTAGTCCATTATTGACCTCTGTGGGAAAAGTTTCATGATATGCCTGCAGCATAAAAAATGTTTGGTTCTCCCCCCTCCCCCCCCCCCCCCCACACACACACACAAAAGATGCATAAAATTTGCCTGAATTCCCCCACCCCACCCCTCCCAAAAGAAAAAAACACACACCCATATGGATACCTAGCAATGCCCCCCCCCCCCTTCCCCCACCCCTCCCAAAAGAGAGAAAAAAAACCCACACCAATATGGATACCTGGCAATGCCCTGGATTCTTTACTCACTGTGGCTTAGCAAAATAATACAGATTAAAAACTGATTGCATTTGTATTTGGCAAGTCACAATGCAGTGGGGTGCCAACATATTCTGAACGAAATTCAGTACACGTGGTACATATTTTCAAATATTCATAACAATTTTAATTATTTTTACTGATCATCTAGTGCACCCAATGCAGAGAAGTTCCAAATGCAATTAAAACATATATGAAATTGTATACAATATTTTCAGATTCTGTGAGATGTACCTCAGATCCCCATGTGATTGGATACATCAACCAATGCCTGGGGTGGACTCCTCTTAAATGGGCAATATGGGAATAAACGATTGGCTGGACTTTGAAGTTATATTCATATTGTGGCCATGATTAGGTATTGTGCAGAAATATGTGATCTTAAACATAAATAAATTAAATAAATAAATAAATAAATAAATAAATAAATAAATAAATAAATAAATAAATAAATAAATAAATAATGTGAGCTTGAACACAATAAATATATATAAATAAATAATATAAATGGATAAATAATTAATTAATTAAATAAATAAATGTACCTAAAAGGTATAAGCAAGATTCCTAATGGATCCAGTTGTCCACTAGCTGAAAATTTGTTCTTGCCAATTTATGCTTTTCTCAGATTTTGTAGTACATGTGTATTCACCCCCCCCCCCCCCCCCCCCCCTTAAAATCTCTTCTTTGAGGTTGTCTTAGTGATCGTACAGACTGTGTATACTGTCCCTTGTGGATCCCCTGGAAAGTGGAGCAGTGCTTGTTTGCTGTGGTAAACAAGTGCTGCTTTACAGGTAAATATGACCAGTCAACCAACTGTGGGTGGAAGGCAGAAGAGGTATAAACAATTGGATAAACCTGACTTCATACCTGTGTTGCAATCATGATGTAATCAAAGATGATCAAAGTAACTTGAAACACAAATAAATTAAATTTGTATACTGTATTTTCCTTCTAATCAATTCTCTCTTTCCTTGAAATCTATGCCATTTCCCTAAAAATCCTCCTCAATTTCCCTAAAGTTTGTTTTTTAAGGTTGAGCATTAAGTCAGATTAATTTTACTTTAACCCTTTACCTAACGAATCGCCCTCATCCGACCACGTAACATGCAAATTGAGCAGTTGAAAAAAATTAATTTTTCAAAATATTTCAACAAAACCATATTATGTGACCCCCTCATTGGAACAAGCTCATTGAGCTCGTTCCAATGAGGGGTCACATAATATGGTTTTGTTGAAATTTTTTGAAAAATTTAAAAAAATTATATTTAAAATAATAAATTTTGATATTGTCTGCGTTGGGTAAAGTGTTAATAACAACCGTATATACAAGTACATGGCTGCAGATAACTTAACAGTGTTTCTACATTATTATTGGCTGCCAGTACAAGCACCCAACAATGATGTAAAAACACTGTTAAGATAAATGCATCCTACATCAATCGAGTTGGGAGTGCAGTCACTCTCTAAGGGGGCGGTGGCGTTGCAGTAACCGGTTCTCGTCAGATCACCGAAGTTAAGCAACATCCTGCTCGGTTAGTCCTTGGATGGGTGACCGTCTGAGCGATCGATTCGGACTCCCACGTTGTGTCCTTGGGCAAGGCATTTAACCCTGATTCTCCACATGGGGGCAAGATGATGCCATGTACTAAGGCGTACTGCACGTCGATGATGTGCATGTCTTCAACTAATTGGACTTTAAACCGAAAAGGATTGGACTTCAAACCGAAAGGTCCACGGTTCGATCCCTGCCAGGAGTAACTACGTTGTGTCCTTGGGCAAGGCACTTAATCGAGGGTTACTGTGTACTAAGGCATGCTGCACGTCGATGGTGCACTTGTCTTCAGCCAATGCTAGCTCTGATTGTGTGTAGTTAGTACATAGGGGAGTAAGGCAGTTTCTCTCTGTTGCTTGGGGGTTCTCTGTTGCTTGGGGGTTCTGTCTCTCCCTGTGGAACCCCGGGAGGTGAAACAATGCCTGTTCACTGCGGTAAACAGGCTCTGTTTTACTGGTAAAATAGGCCCCAGTCACCGATGCTTGGGAGGTGCAAACCCTCTCTAAAATGGGCAACATTGATTCTTAATGCTCACCCCTGGTCTGGAGTTGATACTCATGTTGTGGTCATGATTAGCCATTGTGCAAAAATATGTGACCTTAAACACCAATAAATAAATAAATAAATAAATTGGGGGTTCTCTCTGGGTACTCCAGCTTTCTCCACCTGTAAAACTGTCCGACATGAGGTGACCCTGGCTGTCGAAAGTGTCGTTAAATCCCAATAAATAAATATATGAGTAGAGTTATCATGGAAGAATTAACTTGGGACAATGTTTTCAGAGCAATACAAAAGTGGGTGTTTGTGGCTGTATTGGTACTTATATGTTAACTTGTCAGTGTTTTAAACTTTGGAATTCATTTGAATGGCAACATAGTTTTCTGCAAACATATTGTCTGTTTTTATGTAGATAGTTTATACAAATTTCTCACCTCAGTGTCAACCTTTTGCCAAATCTATTAACCAAATAGAAATAGAAATGAAAAAATTAAAATTGAGAATTACAGTTCTGGAAATTTCAATGTTTTGGGGGGAAAATAATTTTCTTTTTCCTCTTCATAGCACACTCCATCTATAGAAAAGTATATTTCAGCAGAAACCTGATAGGGAGTAGAAAATTGTTTTAAAAAAATTGTGATTTTCATATAAAAATCTTTGATTGGCTATAAGTTGAATGTTGCATTGTAGTTCTCAAATGGCAACATTGTGAAACCAGCTTCAAAGCCATTTTGGAAAAAAATGATGAATTCCCGATGGTTTTCATAACAGTAAAGCGTATCTTGTTCTCTAATAAATTTTTTTTTTCGATGAGGTTCCGATATTAAATATTGAATTCAAAGCGTCTTCAGTTTTCCAGAATACACTCTGGTCATCCCATAAGTCTAATTAACCCTTTACCTAACATAGAAGCAAAAACGGCCAGGAAATTGAACTGAAAGATGGTGGTATTTCCCTCAAAATTTTTTTTTTTTTTTAAATTACATTTTTTTCCAGTGTGATGGTAAATAGAACTGGGAGAATTTGATTTCTCAGTTTTGGTGTCGATTCAGTTTCAGGAAAAAACTTCAGTTTCAGTTCAGTTTTTCTATGTGTTAATACCATAGAGTAAATAACACTTTTGGCTCCTTAAGTGGTAGAATATTAACCCTTTACCTAACACAGCCTTTTTTAAAAAATAAATTAAATTTCACATTTTTCGAAACAATTCTCACAATTTTTCAACAAAACCATACAAATATGGATATCATTAAAACCGGCTCGATGAGCCGGTTCTAATGATATCCATATTTGTATGGTTTTATCGAGACATTTGTAAGATATTTTAGGCTGTGGTAAGCTTATTTTGGTCAATATTCTGGCTGTTTTGGGCCTCTATGTTTATTATTTTTGGTCATCAAAATTTATTTACATGTCTTTGCCTTGTTACAGTTTATGGTGGGAGAGTGCTTGTTGGCACTCTCCCATAAATTGTAACAAGGCAAATCCTCACAGACTAAACAATGCGGCATTAACTCCTAACACACTGGTAGTATAAAAAAATTTTCTCCAATCACTCTGTTTTTCTCTTGTTTAATTATGAATTAAACCAATTATATCTTGATTGACAGAGCTCACTGAGCTCTGTCAAACAAGGTATATTTGGTTTAATATCAAATGGCATTATGTGAAATATTTGCTGCTGGAAAGTTTGCCATTTTGACATCAGAGTGCTGAGAGTTAAGGATAATATAAAACACATCCATCACGTATGAAGCTTTTATGTTGTGGCACATGTACATCAATAGAAAGCCCAAATATGGGCTTCCAGCATTCTACCAGTTAACTTGGTAAAAATCCCCAATAATATGTAAGACACCACTCACCTCAAAAGCCCTGTCTGTAAATATCTACTTTGGGCTCATCCTAACTTCTCTTTGATCATTCTGAGAGATTATAGGTTAGGTCTAAAAAAATTAAAAATCTGTTTCTCAGGCCCTCCCACATGGTCCTTTTGGCTGGCGCATGCTCTCTTTTTATAACCAATTTAAACTTAAAAAAAATAAAAATTAAATGGTTTATGATATTTTACCCAAGTTAAAAAATTGATGAATTTGTCCCTTGAACTCAAGGGATGAAATATACCACCACCCATGCTATTCTGTAGATTATGATGCCTAAAACTTGAACCAAGAACATGAACTTTTGATGGCAAAAATGTAATTACTGAAATAAAAAATAAAATAAAAAAACGCTCGCCCGCATGCAGTTTCACAAATAATGGCCTGAGAAACAGAAAATCTACTTTGTGTGGCCTTATCAAAGAGTGCCTGGATGGTTCAAGAGATTGACTGTCCTCGATGAGAATCACCAGCAACATGCAAGGAGTGAAACCCCACAAACAATGAACAAACAAAAACCCAACAATGATTTACAAATTCTGAGAAAACACAAAATGTATGAGCAACCTTTGTGGACTTTTTTAATATAACTCACTTTTTATGAGTTAATCATTTACTCATGCTCCTATTTTTTCTCCTAAGTTCTAACTTTCTGCTGGATGGAAAATTCCCCCACCCCACCCCCTAACCTTCCCATCATCATCTTGCTTCAATGGTAATCGATTCCTCATGAACTGAAGTATAAATTGATCAATAATTTTTCATTTTTTATTTTGAAAAAAAAAAATGTTTTATGATTGGAAATCTTGTGGGAATGGCTTCATGAAACTGAACATAAGTGTGTGCTATTTCATCATTAATATTATTTTTGTATAATCGAAGATTTGAAGTGCTATAATATTTTCCCCAGTTCATTTTAAACATCATCATATTTTATCATATTGCTCACTAGTTTGAAGTACTCACTAATGATGCCATTTCAATTTTGAGAAAAAAAATATTTGATAAAAAATTTCATTTTTGTTTGACCCTTTACAAATAGGCTTCATCTACCCTCGCAATTTGCAATTTAAGCATTTGAAAAAAAATGAATATTTAAAAAAATTTCAACAAAACCATATCATGTGACACCTCACTGGAATGAGCTCGTTGAGCTCATTCCAGTGAGGTGTCACATGATATGGTTTTGTTGAAACGTTTTGAAAAATTTGAAAAAATAATAATTAAATTATCAAATTTTGATATGCAGTGCACTGGGTAACGGGTTTAAACAAATTTTGAATCACCTTCTCTTTTTCAAGGTAATTTGAAAGAATCATCGGAGAAATATCCATGACATTCAAACATTTTATCTTTCAAACACGTATAAATTATAGATGACTACTTTTGTCCAAACAATTAAAAATTGTTTCTTTTCCTCTAAATCATAACTTAAAACTCCTTATCGAATATGGAGCGTGGTGGCTGATTGGTTATGGCTTGGACTTCAAACCGAAAGGTCCATGGTTCAGTCCTCTCTAGGAGTAACTGAATCTTGTCCTTGGGCAAGACTTTCAATCTCAATAGCCCATGTGGAGACATAGTGGCGCTGTGTACTATAACATACACGTTGATGGTGCACTTATCTCCAACCAATGCTGACCCTGCTTGTATTTGTGTGGAATTAGTACATTAAGGAGTCTGAGTGTTGCTTGCTGCTGCTCAGTGGTTCTCTCCAGTTCCCCTCCCCCCCAAACAAAAAAAAAAAATACAGCTTGATGAGCTTATTCCATTCTGGGGTCATATTTTGATATCCAGGGTCGCCTCATATCGTACAGTTTTATGGTTCTTGGAAGGCAAGTCTTTTCCACAAGTGCACTTCTGACAAACAGCTAGGGCACATGCTTGTCTCCAGGCAAGGCTGCAGCTACCGCCTGCTACTTGTGCACTTGGTTTTCGACAAATTCTTCAGAAGTATGACATTAGGGTAGGGGGAAAGAGGGAAGGTTGTGCCAAATATTTAGCCAATTGGATTGTAGTGGAAAGATTAACAGTTTAGTTGTCTTGGCTGATGTTTTCACTTTGCATGTCCTGTGATTTGTATCAGATTCGAAGTGGCGTCCAGAATAGGATCTCAATGAGCCGGCTTTGCCAGCGAGTTGTGATCCCATTTTTGGACACCACCAAGAATCTGATGCAAATCACAGGACATGCACATTATCATGATAATTCATTTATCTAACAATTCTGTCACATAAACAGATTAAATCTTAAATTATTAATACAGTTTTCGAACATAATGTTGGGTGAGAAAATTTTTTAAAAAACCCATATTTTATGGAACTGCATTGTTGTTCACCCTAACAATGAGTAACACTGTCACCACAATTTTCACAACATAAAGTTGTGTTGTCAAATTATTCACTCTCAGTGTCATTTCCTCTGATGATACGCTTGAATTTATGAGTGTGTATTTGCATATTGCGCAGTTTCTAGTTATTGTGGGGCAGGTGGGGGGGGGGGGGGGGGGAGGTTATTGGCTAATAATAGTTCTGTTGCTAACTGTAAGGAATTTTGTTTTGTTTTTTTAAGCGATCAGCTGAGTCGATCACTGAAGCGCACATAGAATGTATTCATACGCCTGTTGTAACGTCACCGGAAATGAGTCGTCTATATGATACAGAATCAGAATGAGTCATCTATATGATACGGAATTGGAACACATTACGTGATATGTACCATTTCTCGTGGGTTTCAGGCCAAAATCTATATGATTGTTAGATAAAATTTAAATGACAATTTTGTGATTAGCATTGTCTGATATTTTACCAAAGTTAATAAATTTGATAAATTTGTCCCTTGAGTGCAAGAAGGAAAGCATTGCAAAGCCTTCTTGTTCTCTAGGGCCAAGATACACCACCACCCATGCTATTCCGTAGATTATGAGGCCTAAAACATAAACCAAGAGCATGAACTTTTGATGGCAAAGAAATAACTACAGAAATAAAAAATAAAATAAAAAACAGCCTCTTTTTTGTCCAGTGGCTTAGCAGTGATTTCTAGTCAAGTCTTGGCTGCCCTGTTAACACTTGACTAGAAACCACTGCCAACCTCATTTGTCTGGTATTCACAGGACCTCCTTATGATTGCATGTTAACCCTTTACCCAACGTAATGGTCAAAACTGGCCAGCACTATTTACAAAAATAACCATTGAATTTACTTTATTTTTTGTCTCAAAAACATAGCTTGTAACCCCTCATTGGAACAAGCTCAATGAGCTTGTTCCAATGAGGGGTCATAAGTTATGTTTTTGAGACAAAAAATGAAAATATTTAGTTATTCAAGAATTTTGTTTGCTGGTGTCATCTGCTTTTCGTGTTAGGAAAAGGGTTAATGACACCTGTTCTGAGGTCAAAAAAGTTGGAAATAGGCCTTTTGGGGTTAAAAAGAATACTCCTGTTACAAATAACTTTTGAAAAATAATTCCGCACTCCACCAGTTATGAAAATTGAAATCTTTTGGTAATAATTTGAGTATCTGAGCAGAGTGTTTTATGTCACATTATCAACACAAAGTTTTGTTTGCGCATATGCTTCTTTCTTCAATCAGTGCCGTTTGAATCACTTGTGTTCAAGTTGTTTGAAAGACTATAGGATGGTAGAGGTCAATTATCTCCCCTTATATTCTGTCATTAATGTAAGTGTGATGTTATCCATGTTACAATAGATATGTGACATTTTGTATTTCATGTTTTGGCCATTGATTTGATAACATAACTACAAAGCCATGATTCTTTTGCTCCATTACCTAGCAAAGTTATAATTTTCGACTAAATAATCCCTCATCAATTGGAATAGCCCATTAACAATAATTTTATAATAGCACAGACTATTAAAATTTAACCTTATACCTATGAACAGGATAACAAAATTTATAATTATTGTTTTTTTTTAATTTTTCAAAAAATTTCATCAAAACCATATCATGTGCCCCCTCATTGGAATGGGCTCGTGCCAAAGAAAGGTCAAATGATATGGTTTTGTTGAAATTTAAAAAAAAAAAATTTTTTAGCTGTTTAATTTGAAAATAGGTGTATGGGTGGAATTGAAATTCTCCAAATATGCACACCTTGTCTCTCTCTTATTCATGACACCCTTTACACATACATCCCTACTTTGTCCTAACAGAATGATTTGAATCATATTACTGGGATAATGTCGAGTAGAATCAAATTTCAAAGCTTCTCAGAGCATTACTTTTAACCCACTATTGGAACCAGCTTGTAAAACTCCTTCCAATGTGGTGTCACAAGCTGTAGATTTTTAGTTGAAATATTTTTTCAAGTGTCATCGTCTTGTCAGGTTGGGTTGACCCTTTACCTAATGAATCAACCACATCTTCCAGCGTAATTTATAAATTTAACAGTTAAAAAAAAACAAAATTTTCAGAAAATTTCCACAAAACTATATCATGTGAACCCTCATGGGAATGAGCTCATTGAGATCATTCCAGTGAGGGGTCAAATGATATGGTTTAGTCAAAATTTTTGAATAATTTGAAATAAAAAACAATAATGAAATTAATAAATTTTGATATTATGTGCGTTGGGTCAAGAGTTAAGGATTAAGTGTGTTACTCATTGACACACTTCAAATTAACTGGCTTCGGTTGCGCTTGTTTTATTTAATAACAGGATTCGTATGGGTCATGGAATCCTGGAAAAGTCATGGGATTTTGAAAAAAAAATTCAAGGGCCTTGAAAAGTTTTGGGAAATGGGCTGGAAGGGTTAAAGTTTTAGAAAAGTTATGGAATTTGTAACCAGGTTTTAAAGGGATTGATTTTGTGTAAAAATTATGCGCGACTTGCGCAAAAATTATGCAGAATATGAAGCTTTTCTGTTTGGATGCGAACTAACCCGGTCATGGAATTTTTTTGAAAAGTTCTGGAAAAGTCATGGAATTTGATTCTTTGAGAAGTCTGTGAACCCTGTAATAAGAATCCATGTCTTTGTGATATGGACAGCCCACATCTATAGATTGATAGCGATATCAATCTTTATAACATATCCAACTTCTTTAGAAGTCAATCATCAGGGCTTATAATCCTTCATCCAACAGAACTAAATATTTTGCCAGTACTACATTTTTAAGATACTGCAGTTTCTTTATCAAGTATTAACCCTTTACCCAATGAATTGCCCGCATCCGCCCGCGTAATATACAAATTCAGCAGTTGAAAAATATTATTTTTCAAAATATTCCTACAAAACCATATTATGTGACCCCTCGTTGGAACGAGCTCGTTCCAACGAGGGGTCACATGATATGGTTTTGTTGAAATTTTTTGAAAACATTTAAAAAATGATATTTAAAATAATAAATTTTGATATCGTCTGCGTTGGGTTAAGGGTTAAATGGAGTGTAATTTCTCTTGATATGATGTCATCAATCATGTTGCAATAAGGGTGGAACAAGCTATAATTTGAAAATGAGCTGTTGGAAAAGATTTATTTTTAACAAAATTTCAACAAAATCATATGTGATCCCTCAATGAGCTTGTTCCAGTGAGGGTTTCGCATCATATGGTTTTATTGAATTTTTTTGAAAAATCTGAAAAAATAGTATTTAAAATAATAAAGTTTGATATCATCTGCATTGGTTAACCATTTACCCAACGCAGACGATTTCAAAATTTATTATTTTAAATATCATTTTTTCAAATTTTACAAAAAATTTCAACAAAACCATATCATGTGACCCCTTGTTGGAACAAGCTTGATGAGCTCGTTCCAACGAGGGGTCACATGATATGGTTTTGTTGAAATTTTTTGAAAAATAATATTTTTTCAAATGCTGAATTTACCTATTACGTGGGCGGATGCAGGCGATTCGTTGGGTAAAGGGTTAAAGGGTTAAGAAATGAAATTGCCATATTTGAGGAGTGCTTTTAACAAAAAAGGTTATCCAAATTTTATTGTATTAATTTTTGCTTCCAAAATATAGTTCACTGCACTGAGCTCATTCTAATAAGGGTTCATAAGGTATGTTTTTGAGGAAGAAAATGAAATTTTTTTGAAATTCAAAAAATTGTTAACCCTTTACCTAACATGAAAAGCAGACGACACTTGCAAAAATAATTCTTGAATAACTAATTTTTTTCACTTTTTGTCTCAAAAACATAGGTTATGACCCCCTCGTTGGAATGAGCTCGACGAGCTCATTCCAATGAGGAGTCATAACCTATTTTTTTGAGACAAAAAATGAAAAAAATAATGACAATTAATTGGCGATTTTTGAGAATAGCGCTGGCCGTTACGTTGGGTAAAGGGTTAAGTAAAGGGTTAAAAATTGTAATTTAAATATTATTTTTGGAATATATAATAGTATCGTTTTCACAAAAATATGTTGGATAAAGGATTAATTAGTAAATTTATCTTAACTCTCCGAAACCAAATCAATGGCTTATTTTCAGAGTCATCAAAATAATTTATAATTTTATATTTTTAAGCAAAATTGGAATTTAGATATTTTAATCTAGAGTTAATTTTACATCATTTTATGTCAAAAATAACAAAACGTGACTGTTTTTATACCTTGTTGTACACACTTTACAATGTGGATATGTAAGTACACTTGACGTTTTTGGAATTGTTTGTTTTTGACAACATTTATTTATATTTGTTTATTTATTTATTGGTGTTTAAGGTCATATACTTATGCACAATGGCTAATCATGACCGTGACAGTTTTATGGGTGGAGGAAGCCCGAGTACCCAGAGAGAACCACCGAGCAATGACGAGCAGCTGCGAGCTCAGCAACATCGTAACTCTGCACTGCAGCACAGGTAGGGCTAGACTGGTTGAAGACATGCGTACCATCGACGTGCAGTACGCCTCTAGTACACTGCGTCATCGTGCCCCCATGTGGACAATTGGGGTTAACTGCCTTGCCCAAGGACACAACGTGGGAGTCCGAATTGATCACTCAGTCAGTCACCCATCCAATGATTAACTGGGCTTGACATTGCTTAACTTCGGTGATCTGACGAGAACCGGTTACCACGACGCCACCATGCCCCTTTGACAACATTTAAAGAAATAGTTATTTACTATGAAAAAGTCAATGTTTGCATGATATTTTATCATTTTCTACTTACTGTCATGTGATAAAAACTCCCAGTAAGATCATCTCTTCCCATTGGAAGGGATCTATTATTAGTCCATTGCAGTTCTATAAAAAGTTAGATTGCTGGGAATGATTTGATTGGAGACAATCTGTCCGACACGAGGTGACCCTGGCTGTTAAAAGTGTTGTTAAACCGTAATAAATAAATGAATAAACTGGAGACAATCTTTTCTCCCCCCACTGCATGTGTAACATACATCTGTCCAGGGTGAGGTAGCAGGGAGAGACAGATGTATTCCATGTGACGTTATACATTTATAACGTTATTATGGCATTATGCATATCATATCAGTTTTTTGCTACCAACTAATTCATATTGACATCATCAGAATGCCGTGTGATCAAAGTTTGATGCTCTAAAACTCTTTAAACCCCAAGATGCCACCGTTCCTAATTGATTTCGTGGTATATACCTTTGGTATATACAGAACTTTTGCATACTCTTTCCGATGGTGTCATTAGTTTTTCAAAATAATGAATACCAAATGAGTTGATTATATCAGCAGGTGACCGCCGATTACCTCTGGCTAACGTTACCGCTGTACGGTGGGGGGAGAAAAATAATCCCTGATGGGTACGGGTGTGGGATGGAAAAATCTTACCCTCGGCAAGCCTCGTGTCTGGCCCAAATATCTTGCCCTCGGGTGAGATTTTCCCATCCCACACCCGTACCCATCAGGGATTATAATAACCCTTGCTGTTCCTGTGCAGCAGCCTTTAGTGAAGAATGAACTTACAGACTTGTAAAAGACTCTTTTTGATCGCCTGAGCGATCAATTCAGACTCTCGCGTTGTGTCCATGGGCAAGGCACTTAACCCCCGATTGTCCTCATGGGGGCACAGTGACGCCGTGTACTAAGGCGTAATGCACGCCGATCGTACGCATGTCTTCAACCAATCGAACCCTGCAGAGTTACGATGTTGGGGAGCTGGCAGCTGCTCGTCATTGCTCGGTGGTTCTCTCCGGGTTCTCCGGCTTACTCCACCCGTAACACTGTCATGGTCATGATTAGCCACTGTGCATAAATATATGACCTTAAAACACCAATAAATAAATATAGACTCTTTTTGCCATATTTTTAAGGATGTTTAAGGGTAGGGTGTATCCAAAATCAAGATCTTTCAAGACTACAGGGAAGTAACACCATCAAATTTTACTAGGGTTTAGTCATTATCAACTGAAGTAAAGACATAGTGTGATGACTATAATTTCAGCCTTGATGTACAACAAAGACAATAACTAATGTTTATGCAAATGTTCTGAGCATCACGATAAAATAACAGATATCAATTTTTCATTCCATTTTGCAATTCCAGCATTGTGTGATGCCTCTGTGACACTCACTGTATACAGTCTTTCGATTTTGAGGAGAGTTGTCACTCTTGCATGTCATCACACCTGCAACTTTTACTTTTTGCAAGTAGACAACAGCACACCATGGTTCCACCAAGCGAGTGATTAACCCTTACTCAATGACTGCATCTGCTGCATAATATACAAATTGTGTATTGGAAACATTTTTTAAAAATCAACAAAATCATATCATGTGACACCGCTGTAACCCTGCTTGAGCAGAGGTTGAACAGAGTTTGAATGTTGAGGGGCTGCCAGTTGCTCATTGATGCTTCTGTCTGGGTACTCTGGCTTCCTCCACCCGTAACACTGTCACAGTCATGATTAGCCATTTTGCATAAGTATGTGACCTTAAACACCATTAAATAAATAAATAATTCTTACTGTATACCAGTTCAGTGAACGGTGTGCATATGTTCGTTGATGTTTTCAGCTGCGACTAGCAGCTCTATAAGTGGCAATGTCGGTCTGTCTGTCGGTTGGTCGGTCCGTCGGTCGGTCGGTCTGTCTGTGACCAACGAGTTTCAAAACTCAATAACTTTTGAAATACTTGATGGAATGACTTTATATTTGGCATGTAAGTGTATCTTATTGATGTCTAGCCACTGTTCAATGCATGTGTTGTTCCAAATATGTTTCTTGGAGTTATGGCCCTTGATGAACTTAGAATGTCGGTCGGTCTGTCTGTGACCAACGAGTTTCAAAACTCAATAACTTTTGAAATACTTGATGGAATGACTTTATATTTGGCATGTAAGTGTATCTTATTGAGGTCTAGCCACTGTTCAATGCATGTTTTGTTCCAAATATTTTTCTTGGAGTTATGGCCCTTGATGGACTTAGAATTTTGTGAAATTGCACCACCTGTTGCAGCTACGGTGTCGATGTCGCGATTTTTCTAAAAACATTTTCCTGATGCTGGGATTCAACAGAAGCATGCTTCACTTTAAATGGTAGCAAGCAGTATGTAGAATGCCTCCCATTTTCAAAATAGAAAGAACTGATGTATGACAGACCCAAATCTTGACTACATGGAAACAAAAGTGCAGACTGAAAAATATGCAGGTCACTGAATATAATTTTGGTGCAAGAAATCGTTGTATCAAAATAGATTGGGTGATTACATATTTCATATACACATGTACGGTATTGAACTAAATTCAGGTCATACATTGTTTTTGTTCGGGAGCAAATCAAAAATCAGATTCAAACATCCTGTTGCAAATTGCAAATTGTGAAGAAAAGTGGTTATTTTTTACTTTATCGCAATGCTTTGATCACTTGCATCACATCTTCCATGTAAGGCCTATTGGTTGCAAAGTGACCTATACAAAATTTCCTTTATTTTTGGGGTTCTGATGACAGCCCAGACATTTGATTTTTCAAAACCATACCATGGGAGGTTTCCACAATTTAGAAGAAAAATATGTAAGAGAAATTCTCCTACAGTTTTCAATCAGCACAAAAGATTTATTTTTTAATACTTTTCCTGGTCTCCTCACTGCTTCAAGGAAATTCAAGACTTGAAAAAATTTCATACTAAATGACATTCAAGTTGGGAAAGGCCCCACAAGAGGCCTTGAAAATCTGTATGAAAATCGTTTAAAGTTCAGAATCGATCTGCTTCTGTGGCAGACTTAAGTTCTAAACAGATGCTGATCTGACCGATCTTTTCGAATTGCCAAAGTTTTTGAAATCAGGCATGCCAACCATCCGATAAAGTTCCAAAAAACCAACATCTGAGTGAAATAAACATCTCTGGAGTGGTAGCAAAATTTAAGCCTGTTCTTGTCAGTGGAAAAGTCAGGAAGTGTAGTGCTTTTCTATGGGCGAGACAAGTTTGGCTGTAGTAAAAAAAGAGTTTGAAGCCAATTCATATCTTCAGTCACTTTCAGTGATTGGTAGAGGTATGAAAGAATTTCTATCCTTAACCCTTTAAACACCAGAGGGCGCTTTTCCAGCCCAATAACATGATACTTCATTTATTTATTTATTTATTGGTGTTTAAGGTCACATACTTATGCACAATGGCTAATCGTGACCGTGACAGTTTTACAGGTGGAAGAAGCCGGAGTACCCGGAGAGAACCACCGAGCAACGACGAGCAGCTGACAGCTCTCCAACATCGTAACTCTGAACTCTGCACCGCAGCACAGACAGGGTTAGATTGGTTGAAGACATGCGCACCATCGACGTGCAGTACGCCTCAGTACACAGCGTCATCGTGCCCCCATGTAGGTAATCGGGGTGAAGTGTCTTGCCCAAGGACACAACGCTGTTACCGCAGGTGGGATTCGAACCGAGGACCTCTCGGCTTGCAGCCTGCACCTCTACCAACTGAGCCACTGCGCCCCCAACATGATACTTCATAATTTCATTAAGTAGGTTGACTTTTGAGTGAAGGTGTGGTGTAGACCAATCAATATTTTCAACGTGCAGCCCCAAGGCTGCACGTTGAAAATATTAATTGGTCTTCCCCCAAATAAAGACTCTTCCTGTTGCTGCCATTGAACTGATATGGAAGATACCACTGGCATTCAAAGGGTTAATATTATGCCTCCATTATAATGGAATAGACAAGAAGCAAATAGGAACATTAAATATTAGTCCGCTGAATATTTTAAAATATTTTTATCAAATCTAGTCATGGCTGCTGCTTAAGCATGACCAGATTTGATGAAGACTTCAACATTTAACTAAAACACTAGTGGACAGTGAATTTAATTTTCCGGGGAAAATTTGGTTAACAGTACCCAAATTATATGTTTTCTTGTGACAAGAGACTGCCCCTTCAGACATGTTAAGCTGATGAATTGTAAAACTGTGAGATTTCTGTGCAAAAATAGTGAGATTTTAATTTTTAAATGGCTCAAAGAGTAATATTTATTGATTTTTTGAGATTCTGTTAAATTTCCAAATCTAACAAAAATTTATTAGGTCTAAAAAAAATAAAAATCTGTTTCTCAGGCCCTCCCACATGGTCCTTTTGGCTGCCACATGTTCTCTTTTTATAACCAATCCAAACTTTAAAAAAATGAAAATCAAATGGATTATGTCTGATATTTTACCCAAGTTAATTAAATTGTCCCTTGAGTGCAAGAAGGCAGCATTGCAAAGTCTTCTTGCACTCAAGGGACATAATACACCACCACCCATGCTATTCTGTAGATTATGGGGCCTAAAACATAAAACAAACCAAGAACATGAACTTTTTAATGGCCAAGAAATGATTACAAAAATAAAAAATAAAATAAAAAAACGTGCGCCCGCATGCAATTTTACAAAAAATGGCCTGAGAAACAAAAGATCGACTTTGTGAGGCCTTATGGAAAATAGTGAGTCTTAACTTGGAAACTTAAAAATAAATGAAAATCTGCGAGCACCATAAACAGGGTTACGCACCCACCTCACCCCTCTCCCCACACCACCCAACCACTCTTCACCAATCATTTCCTCTAGTCAAATAACGTCAACATCATATCACCTTGTCCTTTTTTAATTGAACTTGCAGTGAATCAAGGTGAATTTCCTTCTTCGATTCCCATTTTCTTCCATAAAATAAGATACTCAGCGGAGAGATTCCTTAATAGGTGGTAATTTAGCCCAAGTTAGCAACAATTTGACGAATTGACATTATGATGTCATACTTCGTTTTATGTACTCCTATTTTTAGACATATCAATGATATTTTATTACTTTGTATAGTTCACCTCTAGAAGTACTTCTTGTGATATATTTTTCTTGGTATATTTCATTACATCAGCTGTTGCCATTTTACCAACATGCCTTGATATATAAATAAAACATGTTCATCACAAAACACATATAATTCTTATTGTTGTTTGTATCCCCAAAACAAGTGTTAGGCCTAAAAAAGGGGAGCTCAGTAGGTAGGTAGGTAGAGGTGCAGGCTGCAAGTCGAGCGGTCCTCGGCTCGAATCCCACCTGCGGCAACCACGTTGTGTCCTTGGGCAAGACACTTCATCTCCATTGCCTGCATGGGGGCACGATGACGCCGTGTACTAAGGCGTACTGCACGTCGATGGTACACATGTCTTCAACCAATCTAACCCTGCCTGTGCTGCAGTGTGGAGTTACGATGTTGGGGAGCTGGCAGCTGCTCGTTGTTGCTCAGTGGTTCTCTCTGGGTACTCCGGCTTCCTCCACCCGTAAAACTGTCACGGTCATGATTAGCCATTGTGCATAAATATGTGACCTTAAACATAAATAAAATAAATAAATAGGCCTAAAAAAGTTAAAAATCTGTTTCTCAGCCCCTCATCCCCCTTCCCCCTCCTCCATCCCCCCTTCCCCCCTCCTCCACCCCCCCACCCCCCCCCCAGTCCTCTTGGCTGCCACATTCTCTCTTTTTTATGACCAATGCAAACTTAAAAAAATAAAAATGAAATGGTTTATGTCTGATATTTTACCCAAGTTCATAAAATTCATAATTTTGTCCCTTGAGTGCAACAAGGCTTTGCAATGCTGTAGCATTGCAAAGCCTTTTTGCACTGAAGGGATGAAATACCACCACCACCCATGCTATTCTGTAGATTATGAGACCTAAAACATAAAACAAACCAAGAACATGAACTTTTGATGGCAAATAAAAAATGAAAATCGCCCACCCACAAGCAATTTAAAAAAAAAAATGGCCTGAGAAACAGAACATCTACTTTGTGGGGCCTTAATTCCATATTTATGAAAAATATTTATCAGAAAGAGATATTTTTCATTATTTTGTTAAGTACATATATCTTATTTGAATA
The DNA here is from genome assembly GCA_031216915.1 of Pictodentalium vernedei. NCBI lineage: Eukaryota > Metazoa > Mollusca > Scaphopoda > Dentaliida > Dentaliidae > Pictodentalium > Pictodentalium vernedei. The sequence continues at coordinate 494,216,553 of CM062293.1, forward strand.
ACCCTGTTAACTGAATATAATTCAAACACCAAACTATTTACAGTACAGTCACCCTGGATTAGTTGTAATCCACACATTCGGCAGAGATGTCCAAACATGCGTTTACCAGGTACTAATGAAAGTGTCAATGACACTGTAGCTTAACTTGACTGTGGGTAGTGTTTGATGAAAAGAATAATGTTCAATGTTTATGAAAGGATTATGAAATAAGACAAGAATTGTGATAATTGAGAATATATTAATTTCTGTTCCCTGCATGCTATGTTTTCAATAAGAATAATTTGAGTGTAAACTGCATGTACTAAAGAATTAAGACCTGGGTAAATGTGACCCTAACATTTAACGTATGTCAACCAAAGTTACCAAGTTACAGTAAAATCATCATGGCCAAAATAGGAGAGTCTCATCTCGATATCATATCAAGTTATCCTACCAAGTTACAATGAAATCCCTTCATAAAAACAACCTGTAAGCAGTGCAGAAGAAGTCTTGGTCAAGTGACCAGGTGGCAATCACAGCTGACCGATCATGACCAAAATGGCTAATTGTGACCGTGACAGTTTTACGGTTGGGGGAAGCTGGAGTACCCAGAGAGAACCACCGAGCATCAACGAGCAACTGTCAGCTCCTCAACATTATAACTCTGTTCAAGCTCCACACAAGCAGGGTAACAGCAGTTGAAGACATGTGCACCATCGACGTGCATTACGCCATAGTACATGGCATCATCGTGCCCCCATGTAGGCAACTGGGATAAAGTGCCTTGCCCAAGGACACAAAGCGGGTCGTCCCGGACGGGGATCAAACTCAGAACCTCTAGCATAGAAGTCCAACAGTCTACCACTGAGCCACTGAACAGTCTCAGATTGACATCATACCAAGTTATCCTTCCAAGTTACAATGAAATTGCTTCTTAAATATTAACTCAAGACTGTGCTAAACGAATCTAGGTCAAGTGCCTTAGCGACTGAAACGGTTGACCAATCACGGCCAAAATAGGACGTTCTCATCTAGACGTTATGTAGAGTCATCCTACCATGTGACAATAAATTCGACCTGTAGACTATGCTAAAGGTTTTGGGGTTTCAGGCTCTTGCAGCCATCACGGTTGACTGATTGCGACCAAAAGGGGACGATCTCATCTAGACATTATATGGAGTCATACTACCAAGTTACAATGAAATCCCTTCATAAATACGACCTGTAGACTGTGCTCAAGGTTTTTGGGTTTCGGGATCTTGCAGCTGTCATGGTTGACCAATCATGACCAAAAGGGGACATTCTCATCTAGGCATTATATGAAGTCATCCTGCCAAGTTACAACTAAATTTCTTCATAAATACAATCTGCAGACTGCATTAAAGGTTTTTGGGCTCTCGCAGCCGTCACGGTTGACTGATCATGAACAAAAAACAATCTTGACTTTGTCAAGTTAAGCTTAAAATCATCATCAGCAAAATTTTAATTAATGAAGCACCAGGTTGTACTAATTAAATTTTTGATGATTATTCCTGTTATTAGTGTTTGGAATCTAATATTATTGCCTCTGTGAAAATATTGCCCACCCGTGAAAAGTGACCAGCAAGCCAGAAAATAAGCAGTCATCTACAAATTGAGGTCCCCAGAGGGTGACTTTAGAGATGCTACCCTGCATAGCAGGCTAGCATCACTAAATTTACCCTCTGTGGACCTCAGTCTGAATCAGGGTCTCATTTATTTATTTATTTGTGTTTAAGGTCACATACTTGTGCACAATGGCTAATCATGACCGTGACAGTTTTACGGGTGGAGGAAGCCGGAGTACCCGGAGAGAACCACCGAGCAACGACGAGCAACTACCAGCTTCCTAACATCGTAACTCGCGTTGCATTGTGTCCTTGGGCAAGACACTTCATCTCCATTGCCCATCTGGGGGCACGATGACGCCGTGTACTAAGGCGTACTGCACGTCGATGGTACGCATGTCTTCAACCAATCTAACCCTGCCTGTGCTGCAGTGTGGAGTTACGATGGGGAGCTGGCAGCTGCTCGTCATTGCTCGGTGGTTCTCTCCGGGTACTCCGGCTTCCTCCACCTGTAAAACTGTCACGGTCATGATTAGCCATTGTGCATAAATATGTGACCTTAAACATCAATAAATAATAATAATAATATTCACCCTATGGGGACCTCATTCTGCAAATGTCAGACTACTTATTTTCAAGCCTGGTGACCAGTCCATGGCGGCTATACTGCACCATACCTTCTGTACACTTTTAACCAGTTAATTACATATAGGCAGTGATAAACTCCTGTTAATTGAATAAAAAAATATTGTAAAATATCAAAAAATTACTATGACAACCACTGAATATTCCATGTTTATAGACCTATTTAGCCTCAATGATCCAATATGGGCATTTATTCTTCTGTATCTTGATAGCACAAACAATGCTAATTTTAACAAAAAAATTTAGGATAATGACCAAACTCCTGTTAATTCAATACTCATTTTATTTGCATATTTTTCCCAGGCAAATTATTTATTTATTGGTATTTAAGGTCACATATTTCTGCACAATGGCTAATCATGACCTCGACAGTTTTACGGGTGGAGGAAGCTGGAGTACCCGGAGAGAATCACTGAGCAACGGCGAGCAACTGTCAGCTCCCCAAAATACTAACTCCATACAAGCAGGGTTAGCATTGGTTGAACGTGCAGTACGCCTTAGTACACAACGCTACCGTGCCCCCCCGTGGGAAATGGGGGTGAACTGTCTTGCCCTAGGACACAATGCAGATGCCGCAAGTGGGATTCGAACCAAGGACCTCTCGGCTTGCAGCCTGCACCTCTACCTACTGAGCCACCGTGCCCTCCCCCAGGCAAATTGGATATACAGTTAAATATTATACTTGCTAAATATTTGTCTACTGTTCTATAGTAACAGGGAGCACGGTGACTCAGCGCTTATATTTGACCATCAAAAGTTTGTTCACATTTGTTTGCCTTGTTATATGGAAGAGTGACTTGGCACTTTCAAGGATTTCAAAGAGCTATGAGAATGCTAAGTCAATAAGATATCCTAATCTTGAAGTCTTTTGTTGTTCTTTTATTTTTTCAAGAAGAGGGGAGAAAAAAAAGAACTGAGCAATGGGTGAATTAGGTTCATAAAATTACATCTCAGAAAGAAGAAATAACTTCAATAAAAGATTACATAAAACATTTTATTATGAATATCATAAATTACAATATAATATGATTGAAAACATAACAATGTATATCATCATGGAATAGAATATGAAAGAATGAACAAAATATTTCGATTATCTACGCTGTTTTAGTGAATATCGGGAATTATCTCATGAGTGTGGACCTGAAAGTTTTATTTTTCACAAGTGTTTGAGTGAGTGAAAAATAATACTTTCAGGTCCCCACAAAATAACATTAACCCTTTACCTAACATGAAAAGCAGACGACACTTGCAAATAAAATTCTCGAGTAAGTATTTTTTTATTCATTTTTTGTCCCCAAAACATAGGCTATGACCCCTCATTGGAACGAGCTCGATGAGCTCGTTCCAATGAAGGGTCATAACCTATGTTTTGGAGACAAAAAATGAAAAAATAATGAAAATTAATTGGCGTTTCTTCAAGAATAGCGCTGGCCGGTTTTGGCCGTTACGTTGGGTAAAGGGTTAACATGGCATAGATTTTCTTTTTATTATATGCTACTTTCACTGTGCAATATTCAGCCCAATTCAACTGCAAACAGTTTCAAGAAATAACAGATCTTCTGATCGTTCCTTAAAGGCAACGTTCAAGGCAACGTCATGCGCTGAAGCATGATGTCATTCAGGAAGCTACTGAGGGATAGTTCTTGATATCCAACGAGTCGAAATATCTTTTAGATAATTTGCAATAATTCACAGGCTAGCATATAATAAAAGTTATTATATCTCAACATTATGCTTTCCACGTTGATGTCAAAATATCAAAAACGTCATGCAACAATGTTTTTCCCATAATGCAACTAGGAATTTAACCAATGCAATCTTGATTGACAGAACTCTGCTGATTGAAATTTTGGCATGCAGAGGTCTAAATATTTACTCTATCCCAGTATTGATTGAATAGATCCCTGTGGTATATTTATTTATTTATCTACTTATTGGTGTTTAAGGTCATATATTTCTGCACTGTGGCTAATCATGACCGTGACAGTTTTATGGGCGGAGTAAGCCGGAGTACCCAGAGAGAACCACTGAGCAATGGCGAGCAACTGTCAGCTCCCCAACATACTAACTCCACACAAGCAGGGTTAGCATTGGTTGAAGACAAGTGCACCATCGACGTGCAGTACGCCTTAGTACACAACGCCACCATGCCCCCACGTGGGCAATGGAGATGAAGGACACAACACGGCTGCCGCAGGTGGGATTCGAACCGAGGACCTCTCGGCTTGCAGCCTGCACCTCTGCCTACTGAGCCACCATGCTCCCAGCCAAACTTAATCATGTTTGAATTGGCAACTTCACAGTCTTGTGAAATGGGTCAGGTTTCAATGAGCTATGCATGTATGAGTGTGAGTGTACAACAGGCGAAAAGACTTATGAATATAAGAATTAACTAATGATTATAAATTCATAGCACTGAGAAGAAGGAAAAAAAAAGCTGCCCTCCTATGTTTTTCAGAGCAAAAATGCCCAAGAACACAGCCTTTTTGTGGCCTGTTCATCAAAATTTAACTCAAATAATCATTGCTCAAAAAGTTGATACATTTACATTGAAAAATTTTGTTAAATTTGCCCATATGATACTTCTCTCCCCCCACTGCATGTGTAATATACGTGTGTCCCGGGTGAGACAGCAGGGAGAGACAGATGTATCCCACCCCTCCCACGTGACGTTATACATTTATAACGTTATTATGACGTTATGCATATCGTATCAGTTTCTTGCTACCAACTAATTCATTTTGACGTCATCAGAATGCCGTGTGATCAAAGTTTGATGCTCTAAAACTCTTTAAACCCCAAGATGCCACCATTCCTAACTGATTTTGTGGTATATACCTTTGGTATATACATAACTTGTGCATGCTCTTTCCGATGGTGTGATTAGTTTTTTTTGACACAATGAATACCAAATGAGTTGATAATACAGTAGAATCCTCTTAATTGAATATCCATTTTGCCAGTGAAAATTATTCAATTAACATGAGTATACAATTAACAGGGATTTGGTCAGTTTCCTGTGTTCTGGAGGTAAAGTGTGCATTTATTCTATTATATCTTGCTTGGCAGAGCTCATAGAGCTCTGTCAAACAAGATATGATAGAATAAATGCCTGTATTGGATGTAGTGAGGCCAAAAAGGTTGATAAATAAGGGGAATTTGATGCATCTCACAGTAATTTTTTTGACATATTACAAAAATTTATATACAATTAACAGGAGTTTACTCTACAACCCATATGCAATTAACAGATCAAATTTGTACTGAATGTATGGTAAATGGTTTTGTGTTTGAAAATTATATTCAATTAACAGGGATATACAATTAAGAGATATCCAATTAAGTGGGCTCCACTGTATCAGCATGTGACCGCCGATTACCTCTGGCTAACGTAACCGCTGTATGGTGGGGGGAGAAAAATAATCCCTGATGGGTACGGGTGTCGGATGGGAAAATCTCACCCTCGGGACAAGATATTTGGTCCTGACACTCGGCAAGCCTCGTGTCTGGCCCAAATATCTTGCCCTCGGGTGAGATTTTCCCATCCCACACCCATACCCATCAGGGATTATAATAATCCTAGTGACAAGATTTTCTGAAGTAATACTCACTCTAGTAACAAGAGATTTGCTATCCTTGGCAGGAATATCCACCAGTTGTATGAAAGGAGTTAACAATTCACTTACAAGCATTCTAGAAAAACTTGAAAGAGCAGCTGTTTAAATTACATTTGTACGCGGCTCAAACATGTGATTCTAAACAATTGGCTTTGGTAATAAACATCAGTCACTGGAATTAGCTTTAAAACCCAGACAGACAGTCGTGAAATATACCAACTTTCATCTCCAGACATTTATAATAATGATTATAACCATGAAGATTGGATTGCACAAATATAATTTTCTGCACAAAAGTACGGGTCTCAAGTCACCAGTGTCATATCATACAGAGTCTGTATCACACTGTGCCATCTAAATGTGTTTCGAAATGTTATGTGTGGTTTAACTCCTTACATGCTGCTGGGAGATATTCCTGCCTAGGACAGGAAGAATCCTGCTGCTAAAATCAGTAAAATTTGAACATGCTTAACCCTTTACCCAACGAATCGCCCGCATCCGCCCACGTAATATGCAAATTGAGCAGTTGAAAAAATTAAATTTTTCAAAATGTTTCAACAAAACCATATCATGTGACTGTGGAAAAAACAAAAATGAGCTCGTTCCAATGAGGGGTCACATGATATGGTTTTGTTGAAATTTTTTTTTACAATTTAAAAAAATGATATTTAAAATAATAAATTTTGATATCGTCTGCATTGGGTAAAGGGTTAATCAAATTTTCACCTACAAATTGTACAAACTTTTTGAACAGTGATTTCTTATTTCAAACGTGAATGAATTTTTCATCAAATCTAGACATGGTTGCTTCACAGCAGCCATGACTAGATTTGTTGAAAAATACTTCAAAATTTCTCAGTGGGTTAAGAGTTAATTCTGAACCTAAGGCCAAACAAAACTAGGGTTGTGACTGTCCCAGACGGGTCTGTCCATACCCCCACCATGAAGATTATTCTAAGACGAAAAGATGAACAACTCTGGTTTAAAAAGTCTGATTAAAACTATAATCACAGGTGCACAGGTTCCAATAGTGACCATCCATACCAAATTTCCAAGGAATCGACCCATAAACATCTGAGAAAAGCTCCGGACAAACTTCTAGGCCTGCTTTTTCAAGTCCAAAAGGGCATAATTCTGGCAAAAATAATCCAACCGAAACTATAATCGCAGGTGCAAAGGTTCCCATGGTGGTGAACATTCATACCAAGTTTTGAGCAGATTAGTCCTTAAATGTCTGAGCAAATATCCAGACAAAATTATGTCTACAGATGGATGGACAGACGTCCATTCTCACAAAAGATACATTAATAATAATAATAATAATGATGAAGTTTATAGCCTCAGTTCCACAATGTGCTTGCAGGATTTACAATATCGAGTACTCGCATGGTGTGTAAATAAATAGACTCCGAGGCTGAATATATACAAAAGAAAAAGTAACAACTATCAAATACTAATCAACCAAGGTTAAGCTCAGTGTTACACTTGCTTGAAGAGACAGGTCTTCAGAGCAGATTTAAACTGGTCGAGAGTTTGTGGCATCTTCATATAAGGCCAAACAAAATTAAATAATTGATTCTCAGGCATTTGTTTTTTAAAACGAATGAGGGAGGGCAGGTTTTATTTTTTATTTGTGATGGAATGGTCGCCGATGCCAAAAGTTCAGTTGCGAGAGCCTAAAATTAAATACTAGAGCTGCCATGTTGATTTCACTGTTAGTTTTTTTTGTAACAGTATTCACACAACACAAAATCAATATAGAACAACTTGAATGGAGATAAAAATAATAAGCAGTTTTTAACTGGTTAAGTGCTAGAAGCCACAATCAGGACTTTCAAAAAATGAGGGTACCAGTGTTAAAGTCAACATTTTCCTTGCCCATGTTTTGTATTCATTCAAACGTAAATAACAGTTTATATATACAAATTTGTTCTATTACAAATTATTGGAGAATGCCTGTTGGCATTCTCCAATAATTTGTAATAAAACAATTTTTGATGAACAAATTCAGACCACCAAAAATAATCTAGCCCTCAACGAGCTAAATAAATATTTATTTTGTACATACATATGAGAATCGTGTCGCATTTTGCGTAGAGAAAAACAATACTGTATCAATGTATACCACATATTGCACTGCAAATCGAGATTTGATACCGCTAAAACCACTCCCTATGATAGTTTTATACATTTTGAATTTTGCCTTCGAAATAATGTGATGAATGCAGGCCGAAAAAACGAATGCGCCCCTGCCTGAGAATCAACAGATTAATTTTGTTTAGCCTAAGCAGGAAGCGAATTCCAGAGCTTCGGACCGGCAAGAGAAAGGATGACCACCGCATGATTGAAGGTTGCAAGTTCTGTAAACTAAGTCATTGGAGAAACTAGACCTGAGAGTCCTGTATATATATATATGTATATTTACTGATGTTTAAGGTCACCATGACATATGTATATTTACTGATGTTTAAGGTCACCATGACAGTTTTACGGGTGGAGGAAGCCGGAGTACCCGGAGAGAACCACTGAGCAATGGCGAGCAACTGTCAGCTCCCCAACATACTAACTCCACACAAGCAGGGTTAGCAATGGTTGAAGACAGTGCACCATCGATGTGCAGTATGCCTTAGTACGCAACGCCACCGTGCCCCCATGTGGGAAATGGGGGTGAAGTGTCTTGCCCAAGGACACAACGCAGTTGCCACAGGTGGGATTCGAACCGAGGACCTCTCGGCTTGCAGCCTGCACCTCTACCTACTGAGCGACCGCGCCCTCCCCCAGGCAAATTGGATATACAGTTAAATATTATACTTGCTAAATATTTGTCTGCCGTTCTATAGTAACAGGGAGCACGGTGACTCAGCGGTTATATTTGACCATCAAAGTTTGTCCACATTTGTTTGCCTTGTTATATGGAAGAGTGACTTGGCACTTTCAAGGAATTCAAAGAGCTATGAGAATGCTAAATCAATAAGATATCCTAATCTTGAGGTCTTTTGTTGTTCTTTTATTTTTTCAAGAAAAAGAACTGTCTTCGCTTTTAGAGAGGAGAAAATAAAGAACTGCATATCGTTTGAGCAATGGGTGAATTAGGTTCATAAAATTACATCTCAGAAAGAAGAAATAACTTCAATAAAAGATTACATAAAACATTTTATTATGAATATCATAAATTCCAATATAATATGATTGAAAACATAACAATGTATATCATCATGGAATAGAATATGAAAGAATGAACAAAATATTTCGATTATCTACGCTGTTTTAGTGAATATCGGGAATTATCTCATGAGTGTGGACCTGAAATTTTTCTTTTTCACTAGCATTTGCTTGAGTGAAAAATAATACTTTCAGGTCCCCACAAAATAACATTAACATAATTTTCTTTTTATTATATGTTACTTTCACTATGCAATATTCAGCCCAATTCAACTGCAAACAGTTTCAAGAAATAACAGATCTTCTGATCGTTCCTTAAAGGCAACGTTCAAGGCAACATTCAAGGAAACGTCATGCGCTGAAGCATGATGTCATTCAGGAAGCTACTGAGGGATATTTCTTGATATCCATCGAGTCGAAATATCTTTTAATTTGCAATAATTCACAGGCTAGCATATAATAAAAGTTATTATATCTCAACATTATGCTTTCCACGTTGATGTCAAAATATCAAAAACGTCATGCAACAATGTTTTTCCCATAACGCAACTAGGAATTTAACCAATGCAATCTTGATTGACAGAACTCTGCTGATTGAAATTTTGGCATGCAGAGGGTTAAATATTTACTCACTCCCTGTATTGATTGATTGGATCCCTGTGGTATATTTATTTATTTATCTACTTATTGGTGTTTAAGGTCATATATTTCTGCACTGTGGCTAATCATGACCGTGACAGTTTTACGGGTGGAGGACGCCGGAGTACCCAGAGAGAACCACTGAGCAACGGCGAGCAACTGTCAGCTCCCCAACATACTAACTCCACACAATCAGGGTTAGCACTGGTTGAAGACAAGTGCAACATCGACGTGCAGTACACCTTAGTACACAACACCACCGTGCCCCCACGTGGGCAATGGAGATGAAGGACACAACATGGCTGCCGCAGGTGGGATTCGAACCGAGGACCTCTCGGCTTGCAGCCTGCACCTCTACCTACTGAGACAATGTGCTACCAGCCAAACTTAATCATGTTTGAATTGGCAACTTCACAGTCTTGTGAAATGGGTCAGGTTTCAACGAGCTATGCATGTATGAGTGTACAACAGGCAAAAAGACTTATGAATATAAGAATTAACTAATGATTATAAATTCATAACACTGAGAAGAAGAGAAAAAAAGCTGCCCTCCTCTGTTTTTCAGAGCAAAAATGCCCAAGAACACTGCCTTTTTGTGGCCTATTCATCAAAATTTAACTCAAATAATCATTGCTCAAAAAGTTGATACATTTACATTGAAAAATTTTGTTAAATTTGCCCAAATTATACTTTTCTCCCCCCACTGCTTCTGTTATATACGTGTGTCCCGGGGGAGATAGCTGAGAGAGAGAGATGTATCCCACCACCCACGTGACGTTATACATTTATAACGTTATTATGACGTTATGCTTATCGTATCAGTTTCTTGCTACCAACTAATTCATTTTGACGTCATCAGAATGCAGCCTGATCAAAGTTTGATGTTCTAAAACTCTTTAAACCCCAAGATGCCACCATTCCTAATTGATTTCGTGGTATATACCTTTGGTCTATACATAACTTTTGCATGCTCTTTCCGATGGTGTCATTAGTTTTTCAAAACAAGGAATACCAAATGAGTTGATAATACAGTAGAATCCTCTTAATTGAATATCCATTTTGCCAGTGAAAATTATTCAATTAACAAGAGTATACAATTAACAGGGATTTGGTCAGTTTCCTGTGTTCTGGAGGTAAAGTGAGCATTTATTCTATTATATCTTGTTTGACAGAGCTCATAGAGCTCTGTCAAACAAGATATAATAGAATAAATGCCTGTATTGGATGTAGTGAGGCCAAAAAGGTTGATAAATAAGGGGAATTTGATGCATTTCACAGTAATTTTTTTGACATATTACAAAAATTTATATACAATTAACAGGAGTTTACTCTACAACCCATATGCAATTAACAGATCAAATTCGTACTGAATGTATGGTAAATGGTTTTGTGTTTGAAAATTATATTCAATTAACAGGGATATACAATTAAGAGATATCCAATTAAGTGGGCTCCACTGTATCAGCATGTGACCGCTGATTACCTCTGGCTAACGTAACCGCTGTATGGTGGGGGAAGAAAAATAATCCCTGATGGGTACGGGTGTTGGATGGGAAAATCTCACCCTCGGGACAAGATATTTGGTCCAGACACTCGGTAAGCCTCGTATCTGGCCCAAATATCTTGCCCTCGGGCGAGATTTTCCCATCCCACACCCGTACCCATCAGGGATTATACTTATCCCAGTGACAAGATTTTCTCAAATAATACTCACTCTGGTAACAAGAGCTGGCCTGAAAATAAGGCATCTGACATTTGCAGAATGAGGTCCCAGGGGGTGAATTTGATCCTGCTATCCCATACAGCGGGCCAATTTATCCTCTGGGTACCTCATTCTGTTTAGTTTTGAGATCCTGATTTAGACTGAGGTTCACAGAGGGTAAATTTAGAGATGCTACCCTGCTGTGCAGGGTAACATCACTAAATTCACCCTCTGGGGACCTCAATTTGTAGATGACAGTCTGCTTATTTTCTGGCTTGAACAAGAGATTTGCTATCCTTGGCAGGAATATCCACCAGTTGTATGAAAGGAGTTAACAATTCCCTTACAAGCATTCTAGAAAAACTCAAAAGAGCAGCTGTTTAAATTATATTTGTACCTGGCTCAAACATGTGATTCTAAACAATTGGCTTTGGTAATAAACATCAGTTACTGGAATTAGCTTTCAAACCCAGACAGACAGTCGTGAAATATACCAACTTTCATCTCTAGACATTTATAATAATGATTATAACCATGAAGATTGGATTGCACAAATATAATTTTCTGCACAAAAGTACAGGTCTCAAGTCACCAGTGTCATATCATACAGTGTCTGTATCATACTGTGCCATCTAAATGTGTTTCGAAATGTTATGTGTGGTTTAACTCCTTACATGCTGCTGGGAGATATTCCTGCCGAGGACAGGAAAAATCATGCTACTAAAATCAGTAAAATTTGAACATGCTTAATCAAATTTTCACCTACAAATTGTACAAATTTTTGAACAGTGATTTCTTAATTCAAACGTGAATGAATTTTTCATCAAATCTAGTCATGGCTGCTTCACAGCAGCCATGACTAGATTTGATGAAAAATACTTTAAAATTTCTTAGTGGGTTAAGAGTAATTCTGAACCTAAGGCCAAACAAAACTAGGGGGTGTGACTGTCCCAGACGGGACTGTCCATACCTACCGCCACCAAGATTATTCTAAGTCGAAAAGGTGAAGAACTCTGGTTTAAAAAGTCTGATAAAAACTATAATCACAGGTGCACGGGTTCCTATAGTAGTGAACATCCATACCAAGTTTCTACGGAATCGACCCATAAACATCTGAGAAAAGCTCCGGACAAAATTCTAGGCTTGTTTTTTCAAGTCGAAAAGGGCATAATTCTGGGAAAAATAATCCAACTGAAACTATAATCGCAGGTGCAAAGGTTCCCATGGTGGTGAACATTCATACCAAGTTTTGAGCAGATTACTCCTTAAATGTCTGAGCAAATCTCCAGACAAAATTATGTCTACAGATGGATGGACAGACGTCCATTCTCACAAGAGATACATTAATAATAATAATAATAATGATGAAGTTTATAGCCTTGGTTCCACAATGTGCTTACGGGATATCGAGTACACGTGTGGTGTATAAATAAATAAGGGGGAGTGGTGGCTTAGTTGGTAGAGGTGCAGGCTGCAAGCCGAGAGGTCCTTGGTTCGAATTCCACTTGCGGCAACTGCATTGTGTCCTTGGGCAAGACACTTCACCCCCACCCCCATTGCCCACGTGGGGGTACGGTGATGCTGTGTACTAAGGCGTACTGCACATCAATGGTGCACCTGTCTTCCACCAATGCTAACCCTGCTTGTGTGGAGTTGGTATGTTGGGGAGCTGACAGTTGCTCGCTGTTGCTCGGTTGTTCTCTCCGGGTACTCCGGCTTCCTCCACCCGTAAAACTGTCACGGTCATGGTTAGTCATTGTGAATAAATAAATAAATAAATAAATAAATAAATAAATAAATAAATAAATAAATAAATAAATAAATAAATAGACTCTGAGGCTGAATATATACAACAGTAAAAGAAAAAGTAACAACTATCAACTACAGTAGAATCCTCTTAATTGAATATTCATTTTGCCAGTGAAAATTATTGAATGAACAGGAGTACAAAAGTAACAGGGATTTCGTAAGTTTCCTGTGTTCTGGAGGTAAACTGAGCATTTATTCTATTATATCTTGTTTGACAGAGCTCATAAAGCTCTGTCAAACAAGATATAATAGAATAAATGCCTGTATTGGATGTAGTGAGGCCAAAAAGGTTGATAAATAAGTGGAATTTGGTGCGTGTAGCAGCAATTTTTTCGACATATTACAAAAATTTATATACAATTAACAGGAGTTTACTCTACAACCCATATGCAATTAACAGATCAAATTTGTACTGAGGTATGGTAAATGGTTTTGTGTTTGAAAATTATATTCAATTGACAAGGATATACAATTAAGAGATATCCAATTAAGTGGGCTCCACTGTACTAATCAACCAAGGTTAAGCTCAGTGTTATATACTTGCTTGAAGAGACAGGTCTTCAGAGCAGATTTAAACTGGTCGAGAGTTTGTGGCATCTTCATATAAGCGGGAAGCGAATTCCAGAGCTTCGGGCCGGCAAGAGAAAGCATGACCACCGCATGATAGAAGGTTGCAAGTTGTGTAAACTAAGTCATTGGAGAAACTAGACCTGAGAGTCCTGACAGGTTTGTGGGAAACAAGAAGATCAGTAGGGTATGAAGGACCAAGATTGTTTGAGACATTTATATGTGATTAAAAGAATTTTAAAGTCAATCCTTTTCAGAACTAGGAGCCAGTGTAGATCTGCCAGTACCGGAAATATGTGGTCATATTTCCTGGTCTTGGTCAGAACTCTGGCTGCACAATTTTGGACAGCCTGTAACTTAACCAATAGAGATTTGTTGCAACCAAAAAGCAGTGAATTACGGTAGTCGAGGCAACTCGAGACGAATGCATGGATGAGCATTTTCGTTGCATTTCCATCAATCACGTCTCATACTCTGCTGATGTTTCTAATTTGAGAGTAAGAGGGCCTGCAGATATGTGTGACATGAGCTTCCGCCGATAGGTTGCTGTCTGTCATATAACCAAGATTGCAAACACCAGAAGACAGTGGGACCAAAATCCCCTCAAGCACCAAATTACGCCCAGTACACTGATGCAAGTAATATGGAGAGCCAAAATAAATCAGTTCAGTTTCGACTGTGTTCAATTTCAAAAAGTTTTTGGTCATCCATCTTCTATGTCAGCAACACATTTCTCAATGCGATCGGTGGACACCAGTCCATCGAGTGGTTTAAAATGAATGTATAGTTGTGTATCATCTGCATAGAAGTGGTAGTGAAGGCAGTGGTGGCGGATAATATTGCCGAGTGGTAGAACATATATGACATACAAAAGTGGGCTTAGAACCAAACCCTGTGGGACCCCAAATTTTAGAGTGTGGTCACTGGAGTGAACGTTATTAACTATGACACCGAGAGAATGGTCATAGAGATAGGACTGAAACCATGTAAGTACTGGACCGGATACGTCTATTCGATATTTTAGTCTTTCCAAAAGAACTGAGCGATCAATTGTACCACAGTGAGTGGCTAGCAATCAGCCCAAATGTACACTGTGTGTCTAATTTGCATATGGTAGCCACAGAGTGTTATGGACTTGGTAAGCCACACAATGTATCATTTGTTGGCCCGGATGGACGGACAGATGGATGGATGACTCATTGCGGGGGGGTATAGAAATAAATTTCATTCTTGAACAATACAATTTTTTTCAAATCAGTGAGGGAGGCTGGCCTATATTTTTAATTTTTATATTTTTTTTTGGGGGGGGGGGGGGGGGGGGGGGGGATAGGAAATGGTGATGCAAGAGCACCAAGAAAAAATAAGCCGAAAACTGGGCCGAGTGTGACCAGTGCACACCCAATAGGGGAAATCTTCTCTGTACTAATCCACAGCTTCCGGTACCAGTGCGCAGATGTATAACCAACCTATCATTCTATTTGAATCTGCCAACCTTGAAGTTATGTGACCAGCGGTTAGGAAGGATTCTTACCCGAGTAAGAAATTGGGAGGGCCTCCAGGAAAACAATTGTGGTAGGTATAATAAGAAAAGAAATTTACTAAAAATTTAAATTTCTTATCAACCTACCTCACAACTGGTTCACAACATGCTGAATAGACAATAGGAGGAGGGAATCACATAACCAACCCCCACATAACCCGACTGTGGTGGAACTGCAGACAGAAGAAGAGTTCCCAGGAACTATAAAGCCATCGCATCACAAACAGCAATATAGACAATGAGAGATGAGGTGAATGGCCATGTGCGACACACTGACAGTAAGGACAGTAACAAAGCACAAGGCTTGAACTGGCCCTAAAAGAAAAGTCAATGGCTAGGGTTGAAAACAACTTGAGCAGAAGAAAGAGGTCCTAGAGAAAAAAGGTCCTCAGACTGCTCCTGCAGTTGACGCTGGTAGGAGGAGAAAATAGAAGCGTTTCTCCAGTAGACTGCCTGCAAAACATCCGACAACTTGGTGGAGTTAGCATAAACCCAGGCGGGGCACACACCTTGTGGGCAGAAATACGATTGGTAATACACTCGTCACTCTCCACACGAGCGTATGACTCTCTAATAGCAAGACAAATCCACCTAGAAATGAATTCAGGAGAGATCATGTCGACCAGGGAGCAGGGACAGAAAGAATTGCTTCCTTCCTTTTCTAATAAACTGTGTCCGGTTGAGATAAATGCAAATGGCATGAACTGGACAGAGCAAAGGGCAATTACCTTCAATGGATGGATCAGCCCTGATACAGATAGGAGACAAAGATATTTCTGGTATCTGATTCTTGGCTGAAAAAGAGCAACCAGTTGGAAAAGTAACACTGTTGGTAAAGCTCCCGAGAAAAGCTAGAGGGTGTGAAGCTTGCTAACTCTCCTGGCTGAGCCAAAAAACACCAGAAAAGCCATCTTGTATGTGAGAAAATGCATATCCACCTGAAATAATGGTTTGAATGGTGCCCCCCCCAACCCCACCCCAGCAAAGCAGCACCCAAAAAAGGAACTCTGCAATCTGTGTAATCGAATGGTTGGCATAATCCACAGAGTGATCAGCACACCATCGGCAGAAGACCTTTCACTTAGCTGCAAAGGCTAAACCAGTGGAGTGCCACCTTGTAGAAGAAATGCACTCTACCGCTCATCCCGAAAAACCTTTATAGAGGAGACAGGACCGGACAAAAGATATGCGTGAAGGCACAATGATGTTGGGTCACTGTGAAACTTCCTTGGACGACCTTGACAGTGAAGGTCACAATGTAGAGGGAGATGTGCCAGAACCACAGCCAACAGAGGGTGGATCTGACTGATCTACACCCACTGAGGAAAAAGGGGAGCGATCAGAATGATTCAACAGCTGTAGGTTCATATCTTGGATAGAACCTGTGGTGGAATCGGAACCTGCGGGAAGACGTAGTGGACTAATCCCTTCGATCGAGTGACAGAGCGTCCACGGTGAAAGCCAGAGGATCTGAACACAGGGACAGGCCAGAAAATAAGCAGTCTGACATTTGCAGAATGAGGTCCCCAGAGGGTGAATTTGATGATGCTATCCCATACAGTTGGCCAATTTATCCTCTGGGTACCTCTTTCTGTTTAGTTTTGAGACCCTGATTCAGACTGAGATACACAGAGGGTAAATTTAGGGATGCTACCCTGCTGTGCAAGGTAGCATCACTAAATTCACCCTCTGGGGACCTCAGTTTGCAGATGTCAGTCTGCTTATTTTCTGGCTTGCACGAGGACACGGCCACCTGATGGTTCCAAAAGGTCACAAACATATCGATGTGGGGATGACTCCAGAGACTGGAATACTGCTCTGTGAAGCATCCACTAGGTGGAAATGACCCTGCACCGTCGGGACAGGGAGTCGACTAGGATGTTCAGATGACTGGGAATGTGATGAACCACCATACCGGAGTTGACGTCAGTCGTCCTGAGCGAGCAGTAGAAGATCCCGAGCCAATTCATACATGGGAACTGAGAGTGTGCCATCCTGGTTCCGAAATGTAAGCTACCACTGTTGAACTGTCGGACAACAGGAGGACTTGATGATTCGAGAAGAGCAAGAAGCTAATTCTGGTTGATGTGAAGAGCTGCCTGATCCTGGTTCCAAACATTGTGAAGAGAAAGACCTAGAGGATCCAACGATGTGCCCCATCCGAGATCACTGGCCATAAGAACACGAGCAGACATGGGCAAATCCAATGGAACTCCCTACATAATCCACTGAACATCCATCCAGGGAAGGTAACTACTGAAAGATGCTGGTAACTGGTCCCAGATCCAGAAGATCGACATTCAGCCCTCAATGAATTAGCAAAAAGTGATGGACATGCAGCCGGCCTAAAGGAATGAGATCCCTCACCGAACGCAGAGACCAAGCAGCCGTAGAATACTATGGGTGGTTATGGACATGGACTGGGTCAGAGACAGGGTGAAAGCAGAGAGATTCACTGCCCTCACCCGGGGGTACTCAAGTCCATCCCCAGATGACAAAACAACCAGGGACCAGGTCTTACTTCTCCTTTTCGACTCTGAACCCCATCGACAAAAGCAGATTCAACAATGTGTTGACATTGGACTCCAGAAGAGCAGCATTGGAGTGCCTCTGGAGAATGTCATCCAGATAAGCCGAAGAAGTCACCCTGGACTGTGTGCGATGGAATGTAAGCACAGGAGACAGCAGTCAGGCGAAGGCCCAAGGAGGCAGGTAGAGGCCAAAAGACATTGCCCTGAACTAGGAAACTTGCCACAGAAAAGCAAACCTGAGATACTTTTGCAATGTTAGATGAATCGGAACATGAAAGTAAGCGTCTCGCAGGTCGGTGTTTGAAGCAAAGTCTCCTTGCTGAATGGAGTGGTGAACAGAACTGAAAGTTTCCATGCTGAACTTGGGAGCAATGATGGACTGGTTCAGGATACTCAGATCAATAAACGGTCAGAGTCGGCCGTCCTTCTTCGGCACCATGAACAGGCAGGAATAAAATCTCACTGAATGAATGTTCTTTAGAACCTTGATCGCCCCCTTTGACAGGAGATTGTCTATCTCTGTGATCAAAAGTTCCCGGCATGAAAGGTGCAAGGTGGGGCGCCTCCTGAAAGATATCCACGGACCAGACCGAACAACATCTAACACCCAAGGATCAGATGTGATCATGAGCACCTTAGACAGCACACGCAAGGAGTCTGTATGTTGTCAAACTTATCTGGAGGCAGATAAGCAGCTAAGGCAGAGACGACATGATCCGAGATCTGGATAAGCTCAACAGGGATTCCAAAGTCACCATAGGAATAACGGCCGACTTGGGCTTGGAAAGCCTGAGGGAGGTGGAGTCCTGATCCAAGACCGTCAAAGTCTGGCAGACCGACGGATTGGCGGAAATGTAAGAATGATAACACACAGGGGGAAAAAGGTATCAGCCCTAGTGACGAACACTGTCTTCATAGACTTGGAACTCAGCTTAGAGACCAATGCTGCAAAAGCCTCGACCACCTGCAACGACTGGTACAGTTCATGGTGCCCGCAAGCAGGTTGCTCCACAGGCTGTAGGCGTGCATCCGGTGATCGCAGCCTGGCTGAAACCTCCAGCTGCTCTGACAGTTTAAGTTCCGGAGGGAACTCAAACACAAAGTCGAGAGCCACCCCCAAGACAGAAGACTGATGGCTCTCAAAGTCAGGTGTGTCTGACCCATCTTCAGAGTCCGAAAACACATAGCCCATGTCGGGCATACCAGCCGAAACCTTCCATGGTGTAGGAACACCAGGGGGATCAGAAAGCGGCCTGCTTCCTATCCCGGGAAGGGGTGCCGCCGAGGGCACCTGGAAAACCACCAGAAGCCTCTCTGGAGGCAACGGGAAGGCTCTTGAAAAGAACCTGAGTAAGTAAGGAGAGGGCCTCCCTAAGCTCACAGCCCGAATCTGCCAGTCCAAGATGGGAAGGACCAGACAAAGTGGCTTCACGTCTGGCACTCTTAACCAGTGAAGGGTCACAATCGCCAAGAACACCAGACATAGAATGATAGGTGGCAGCCAAACCATCCAAAGTCATATACTTATAGGGGTATGAAATGCCCCGAGGATCTGGAGTGTGGGAACTCAGGAGAGTCGCTGTGGACCTCTGAGGGACAGAAGGTCCAAGCTGCACAGATTGCGGTGGTCCCGCTATATTGGCTGAAGGACCAGAATGCATGGACAGAAGCACAACAGAGTCCATGGTGACCGCACCTTGGACATCTGAATCCAAAGCAAAACCTGCTTTGTCTGACGGCTGGGAGACCGAAGCAAAGGAACTGGATGGCAACCCCATCCAACATTGCTGAGTTGAAGTCAGAGAAGGCCGAGGCAAAGAACCCACGTCCAACAAGGCAGAAATCCCTGCTGTCCCCTTCAGGGATAAGCCAAGGTTGGCAGAAATGGAGACGATGATGTCACTGTTGGAGCAGCAGAAGCAGGAGTGGATGCATTAGTAGCTGTTGACAAAGGTGAACTAGAGGCTCTACAGAGCCTGTAATCGCTCACCTGGAACTACATATAAAAATGTGATTTCCATGGTAACTATGAGCTGCAACTGTGGCCATGTTTGCAACATTACATCAACATTACATGAGGATGATTGGTAGAAGGTGTCCCAGTCTTCAATCACGTGAAGTTTCAAAACATTTGAATCCATCAAACAGAATCATAGAATGTCTCTGGTGGCCATATTTTCCAGCCAACGGGAACAAAAAGAGGATAGTTTGTAGAAGGCCTATAGACCATTCTTGCCAAGTTTTTGGTTCAAGTCAGCTCAATAGTTCCAGAGAGAGGATGAAAATGTGATTTCCTGTAGGTTTTTTCTATAGTAACTATAAACTGCAATTGTGGCCATGTTTGCAATTCGATCAACATTAAAATGAGGAACGTTGGTGGAGGTGTCCCTGTTATCAACCATTCAAAGTTTCAAAACAAGGAGAAGAGTTTTCAAAACTGACCAATCAAAATCAAAGAATGGTGGCCACGTTTTTTCACCCAACATGAATAAAATGAGTAACAGTTGTAGAGAACCTCTCATAGACAATGCCTGCCAAGTCTCACATTGGCTCAGTACTTTCAGTGAAGATGATGAAAATGTGGTTTCCTATAGGGTTTCTATAGTACCTATAAGCCACAATTGCAGCCATAATTGCAACCTGATGAAGATTAAAATGAGGATCATTGGTAGAGGGGGTTACAGTCATCAGTCACACTAAGTTTTCAAACCATTTGGCCTTGTAGTTTCAAAGAAGATTTTCTTGAAAATGCACACATTTATGAATTCTGTTTTCAACAAAAAAATCAGTAAAAGAAGATTAAATATTTTTAAAAAATTACAACTTTTTTCAGACAGAATACTCTTTTCAAAATAGCTTTGGATAGGTAAAAGGGTTACAGGAAACACATTACTCCAATTTTTGTCAAATCTTAAAAGATATACAATAATTACTGTCATTTAAGCAGACATGATTGCAAGAGAATGTAAACAAAAACTTCCTCTCATTTTCCAAACACCTGTCAACAATCAGTATTTTCTGATAAGTAACATGAGACTAACCGTATACACAATATTTTAGGTTTTTTTTCCCAGTTCTCAGTGGAGAAAACTGGAACCAACCATTACCAGATTGTCAAAAAACAAGTATTTTGCACTGACAATACCGATCTTCATGCAGACAGGAGAGGTATTGGGTTAAGCATTAGAATATAGCCTCTGGTGGCCACATATTTCCATCCTCTCCTAGACCATTCCTGCGAAGTTTGGTTCACGTCGGCTCAGTAGTTTCAGAGAAGATGATGAAAATGTAATTTCCCATAGGGTTTCTATAGTAACTATAAGCCACAATTGTGGCCATGCTTACAAACCGATCAACATTAAATGAGGATCGTTGGTAGAGGGGGTCCCAGTCATCACTTATGTGAAGTATCAAAACATTTGGCCTGGAAGTTTCAGAGGAGAAGATTTTTGAAAATCCACCCATCAGAATCAAAGAATGCCTCTGGCAGCCATGTTTTTCAACCCACGGGAACAAAATGAGGGTCGTTTGTAGAGAACCTCCCATAGACCATCCCTGCCAGGTTTGGTTCACGTCAGCTCAGTAGTTCCAGAGAAGAAGATGAAAATGTGATTTCCCATAGGGTTTCTATAGTAACTATAAGCCACAATTGAGGCCATGTTTGTAACCCGATCAACATTAAATGAGGACTGTTGGTAGAGGGGGTCGCAGTCATCATTTACGTGAAGTATCAAAACAATTCGCCTTGAAGTTTCAGAGGAGAAGATTTTTGAAAATCTACCATCAGAATCAAAGAATGCCTCTGGCGGTCATGTTTTTCAACCCGCGGGAACAAAATGAGAATCGTTTGTAGAGGACCTCTCATAGACTATCTCTGTCAGGTTTGTTTTCACAGCAACTCGGTTTTTCCAGAGAAGAAGAGGAAAATGTGATTTCCCATAGGGTTTCTACAGTAACTATAAGACGCAATTGCGGCCATGTTTTTGACCCAATCAACACTAAATGAGGATCGTTGGTAGAGGGGGTCCCAGTCATCATTTATGTGAAGTTTCAAAACATTTGGCCTGGCAGTTTCAGAGAAGATTTCTGAAAATCCACCAACCAGAATCAAAGAATGCCTCTGGAAGCCACGTTTTTCATCCGACGGGAACAAAATGAGGATCGTTTGTAGAGGACCTCCCATAGACCATTCCTGCCAAGTTTGGTTCACACCGGCTCAGCAGTTACAGCGAAGAAGATGAAAATGTGAAATGTTTATGGACGACGACGGACGCCAAGTGATGAGAAAAGCTCACATGGCCTTTTAGGCCAGGTGAGCTGAAAAGCAGAGAGAGCAACGGAGCTCAACTCCAGAGGAGGAATCACAACCCTAGTGACACCCTCAGATGACGACTGGAGGGGGACAGCAGTTCTGGAAACAGGCATCTCTTCGCCAAAAATACAGCTGCTACTGTGGTATCCACTGCCAAAAAAGACTGTAAAACCCCAACCAAAAGGGTAGAACTCTCTCCATGCAGAGTTGGTTTGGGAGACTCCCAATGACTGCGGTTTTCTTTCCTGGAGGGAGAGGGAAGAATGGCCAACATGATTGACTGAGGCCCAAAAGGTGGAAGACCAAGAACCACACAGCCCACAGGGTTTTTCAACGGAAAACCAATTGCAAGTGGAGCATGAATCATGGGAATCTTCAACATGCTTACAGTTAAAACTAGAAGTCCTGTCACGAACCGTGTGCTTATTTAGGCGTAATTGTGCATAGGAATTGCACACAATTGCCATATCGAATGGCATCCAAAGCACGGCAGGTTCTCCTGGTTACTCATAGCAAACACAGACAATGTTTCTGCCAATGGACCTCCGGATTACCTGGAGGTCCATTGGCTGAAACATTGCTCGTGCACAGGCAATATGCACATAATTTTATAGCCTTACTATGATCATAACACAGAGATTAACGCGCAGATCGACGTGCTGTTTGTGCGCATTTCATGACAGGACTTCCAGTTTTAACTGTATGCAACAAACATTGCCCACAAGGCATATCTGGTGAGAGCAATGTAGATGGGAAGCTGAACCCAAAGAAAAAGATGAAAGTGTCAATGACACTGTAGCTTTGCTTAACATGTCTGTGTGTTGTGTTTGATGAAAAGAATAATGTTCAATGTTTATGAAAGGATTATGAAATAAGACAAGAATTGTGATAATTGGGAATATGTTAATTTCTGTTCCTTGTATGCTTTGTTTTTAATAAAAGATAATATGAGGTGTACACTGTACTAAAGAACTGAGGGGTGGGTTAATATGACCTCACAGTTAATGTATGTGGCCCTCACAGTTAAAGTATGTCAACGAAAGTTATCCTATCAAGTTACATTGAGTTCCCTTCATAAAACTGTGCTAAAGGTTTTCGGGCTTCAGGCCTGTGTAGCCATGACGGTAGACCGATTGCAACTAAAAGGGGACGTCCTCATCTCGAAATTATACTGAGTCATTCTATTAAGTTACAATGAAATCCCTTCACAAATACAACCTATAGTCTGTACAAAAGTTTTTGGGGTTTTGGGTTCGGGAAGCCATCATGGTTGAATGATCGTGACCAAAAGGGGGCGTTGTCATCTGGGCATAATCTGGAGAAATCCTACGAAGTTACAATAAAATCCCTTCATATATATGACCTGTAGACTGTGCTCAAGGTTTTTGGGCTTCGGCCGTCACAGTTGCCCAAACACGACCAAAAGGGGATGTCATCATCTAGGCAATATATGGAGTCAACCTAACAAGTTACAATGAAATCCTTTCATAAATACGACCTATAGACTATGCTAAAGGTTTTGGGGGTTTTAGGCTCGGGCAGCCATCAAGGCAGAATGATCACGATCAAAAGGGGACGTTCTCATCTAGACATTATTTGGAGTCATCGTACCAAGTTACAATGAAATCCCTTCATAAATATGACCTACAGACCGTGCTAAAGGTTTTCGGGCTTCGGGCCCCTGTAGCCGTCACAGTTGCCCAATTGTATCCAAAAGGGAACGTTCTCATCTAGACATTATATGAAGTCAACCTACCAAGTTACAATGAACTTCCTTCATAAATATGACCTGTAGACTGTGTTAAAAGATTTTTGGGCTTTGGGCTCGGGCAGCCATCCTGGTTGAATGAGCACAACCAAAAGGGGACACTCTCATCTGGGCATCATCTGGTGTGATCCTACGAAGTTACAATGAAATACCTTCATAAATATGACCTGTAGACTGTGCTCAAGGTTTTTGGGCTTTGGGCCCCTGTAGCCGTCACAGTTGCCCAATCGTGTCCAAAAGGGGACGTTCTCATCTAGACCTTATATGAAGTCAACCTACCAAGTTACAATGAAATCCTTCCATAAATACAACCTATAGACTATGCTAAAGGTTTTTGGGCTCGGGCAGCCATCAAGGCTGAATGATGGTGACCAAAAAGGGGACGTTCTCATCTAGACATCATTTGGAATCATCCTACCAAGGTACAATGAAATCCCTTCATAATTAAGACCTGTAGACTGTGCTAAAGGTTTTCGGGCTTTGGGCCCCTGTAGCCGTCACAGTTGCCCACTCGTGTCCAAAAGGGGATGTTCTCATCTAGACCTTATATGAAGTCAAGCTACCAAGTTACAATGAAATCCCTTCATAAATATGACCTGTAGACTGTGCTAAAGGTTTTCGGGCTTCATGCTCTGGCAGCCATCATGATTGAATGATCGCAACCAAAAGGGGACATTCTCATCTGGGCATCATCTGGAGTGATCCTACAAAGTTACAATGAAATCCTTTCATAAATCTGACATGTAGACTGTGCTCAAGGTTTTCGGGCTTCTGACACCTGTAGCCGTCACAGTTGACCAACCATGACAAAAAGAGGATGTCATCATCTAAGCATTATATGGAGGCAACCTAACAAGTCACAATGAAATCCTTCCATAAATACGACCTATAGACTATGCTAAAGGTTTTTGGGCTTGGGCAGCCATCAAGGCTGAATGATCGCGATCAAGAGGGGACGTTCTCATTCAGACATTATTTGGAGTCATCCTACCAAGTTACGACGAAATCCCTTCATAAATATGACCTGTAGACTGTGCTAAAGGTTTTCGGGCTTCGGGCTCCGGTAGCCGTCACAGTTGCCCAATCACGTTCAAAAGGGGACTTTCTCATCTAGATATTATATGAAGTCAACCTACCAAGTTACAATGAAATCCCTCCATAAATATGACCTGTAGACTGTGCTCAAGGTTTTTGGGTATTGGGCTTGGGCAGTCGTCACGGTTGACAGATCGTGACCAAATGGGGAAGATCTCATCTAGACATCATATGGAGTCATCCTACCAAGTTACAATGAAATCCCTCCATATTAAACATGACCTGCAGACTGTGCTAAAAGTTTTTTGGTTTTCGGGCTTGGGCAGCCATCAGGGTTGACAGATCATGACCAAAAGGGGACGTTCTCATCTAGGCATTATACAGAGGCATCCTACCAAGTTACAATGAAATCCCTTCATAAATACGACCTGTAGACTGTGCTAATGGTTTTCGGGTTTTGGGCTCGGGCAGCCATACCGGTTGACCGATCACGACCAAAAGGGGACGTTCTCATCTAGACATGACCCCCAAACTTGCATATGAAATTTTGTGACGATCAGACAAGAACTACGGGATGTAGCCTGTGCTAAAGGAAAATGTGAACAGACTCACAGACTAACAGACTCACAGACTTCCGCACGCGTGATGGCAATAGCTTATCTTGACTTTGTCAAGTTAAGCTAATAAATCAGGACACCCCCAGCTACCAGAGTACGGTGGCAGGAAGTATAAATTTTATAGTAAATTTCCTTTCTTATTATACCTACCGAAATTGTTTACAACAGGCTTGCACTACAGTGGAAGAACCTAACTCGGATAAAATACTCTCTATTTTAATCTTTCCCAAGATTTGGGAAAGAAAAGTGGTGTAAAAACACCACGAAAAAATAAGCCAAAACTGGGCCAAGCGCCATCGGTGCACACCCAGTATGGGACGCTCTTCCATAGTACAAATCCACGACTTCCGTAACAGTGCGCAATGCATCAATTCATCATTCTTTTGATTCCGAACAACACAGGAGTTATGTGATCAGCGGGGAGGAAGGATTCTTACCCGAATAAGAAGACGGGAGGGCCTCCATGCAAAAAATTTCGGTAGGTATAATAAGAAAGGAAATTTACTATAAAATTTATACTTCTTATCAACCTACCTCAATTGTTTACAACAGGCTGAATAGACAAAAGGCTGGAGGGAATCACATAACCAACCCACACATACCTCAATAGCACTGGGACCGTGGACAGAGGAAGAGATCCCTAGGCCTATCAAACCATAGCATCACAAACATTAGAAAAGCCAATGAAAGATGAGGCGTATGGTGAAGTGCGACGCACAGACAGAGAGCGCAGTAACAGCACAAAGCTGGAACTGACCCTGAAAAAAGCTGAAAAGCTTGGATAGACAACATCCTGAGCCGAAGAAAGAGGGCCCCAAGGTTCTCTGTCGGCTCCTGCAACAGTAGCAGATAAAAGGAGAAAGTAGCATTTCTCCAGAAGGCTGTCAGTATAACATCAGTCATCCGACAACATGACAGAGTTATTAAAAGAGGAAGACAATGCACGCACCTCGTGGCAGAAAAAACAATTGGTAATACAATCACCAGTAGCTAGACGAGCGGAAGCTGCACGAATAGCAAGACAAGTCCATCAAGAAATGGATGCAGGAGAGATCTGGCATGTGGGAAAACGTATATTCATCCAGGATAAAGGCGTGAACGCCCCTCACCCCCAAGCAGAGCAGCGCCCAAGAAAGTGACCATCTTGGAGTGAACTGCAAAGTCCTAGGCCTTTTCAAGGAAAAGAGCTGAACAAGCTTGGAGAGGCAAGGATGAGTGTCGAAACAATGCGGTATCACAAAGGAAAAAATGTCTCCGAAGCATGGACAAGTACCCATTGCTGGAGACCCCCAGAAACAAACATATACCAGAAACTCCGCAAGAGGTGTGATCGAAGGAGTGACAGAAGCAACAGAGTGATTGCACACCATCGACAGAAGAACCTTCCACTTAGCCACAGAGGCTAAACCAGTGAAGTGAGTGCCTCCTTGAAGAAAAGCAACTCCACTGCGTGTCTCGAAAAACCACTATGGAGGAGACAGGACCCGATAAAAGACATGTGCGAAGGCACAATGAAGTCGGGTCAACTGGAAAACCTCCTCGGGCGACTTTGGCAAAGAAAGTCGCGAGGTAGAGGGAGACATGCCGGAACCGACGCTAACAGAGAGCGGAGCATATGGATCCACACCCACCAAAGCGACGACGATTGCAGGTTCATATCTGGGTGAGAACCTGAGGCGGAATCGGAACCGGTAGGAAGGCGTAGCCGACAAGCCCATCCCAAAGGAGGGCCAGAGCGTCCACGGCGAAAGCCAGAGCATCTGGACACGGGGACACGAAAGTGTCCACCGGATGGTTCCAACGAGTCACAAGAGATCGATGGAACCCGCCATGTGGAGCATCCACCTGGTGGAAATGACCCTGCCCCAGGGAGTCGGCTAGGACGTTCAGGCAACCGGGAATGTGACGAACAGCCACCCCGGCATGGACATCCTGAGCGAGCAGTAGAAGATCCCAAGCCAATTCGTACATTGGAACAGAGTGCGTGCCGCCCTGGTTCCAAATGTAAGCAACCACCGTCGAATGGTCGGACAACAGAAGGACCTGGTGAGTCGACAGGTGAGGGATCCACTGCCTGAAACGCAGAAGAAGAGCAAGAGGCTCCTTCTGGTTGATGTGTAGAGCTGCATGATCCTGGTCCCACATCCCGTGAATGGAAAGACCTAGAGGATCCAATGTCGCACCCCATCCGAGATCGCTGGCATCTGCCGTCAGAACGCGATCGGACGTGGGTAAGTCCAACAGAACACCCTGCGAAAGCCACTGGACATCCGTCCGGAGGAGAAGGTGTGGATAAAGATAGTCTGGAAACTGAAGCACCAGATCCAGAAAATCTACATTCGGCCTCCAACGACTGAGCAGAAAGTGTTGGAGAGGTCTGACACGCAGCCGACCTAGAGGAATAAGATCCGTCACCGAACAGCAGAGACCGATTAGCCGGAGAAAACTCCGAGCCGTCACGGATGTGGGCTGGGACAGAGTCGGAGCAAAAGCTGAGAGAATCACAGCCTTGGCCTGGGGAACCACCACCAAATTGAATTGTGTGCGGAAAGCCATCCCCAGATGATAAATCGACTGAGAAGGGACCATGTCCGACTTCTATTCGTTGACTCTGAAACGTAGCGACGTGAGCAAGCTCAACAGAGTAGCAACATCCGACTCCAGTAAGGCAGCATTGGAATGCCCCTGGAGGATATCGTCCAGATATGCCGAAGGAGTCACCCTGGACTGTGTGCGATGGAAAGCTATCACATGCGACATCAGTCTGGTGAAGGCCCAAGGAACCAGGTTGAGGCCGAAAGGCATGGCCTTGAACAGGAAAACTCGCCCCAGAAAAATGAACCTGAGATACTTCCGTAACGCCCAATGAATCGGAACGTGAAAGTAAGCGTCACGCAGGTCGAAGCTGGAAGCAAAATCTCCCTGGTGAATTGAACGGAGGACCGACCTGAAAGTCTCCATGCTGAACTTGGGAGCAATGATAGACTGGTTCAGGAAACTCAGATCGAGAACCGGTCGGAGTCGGCCGTCCTTCTTCAGCACCAAGAACTGGCGGGAATAGAAACCCACTGACCTAATGTTCTTGATGACCTCAATCGCCCCCTTTGTCAGGAGATTGTCTATCTCCATGGACAAAAGTTCCTGACGTAAAATGTCTGAAGGAACTGTGGTTGGAAAAGGCACCCTGGACAGAGTGGAGTGCCATCGGAAGGATATTCGCAGCCCGGACCAAACAACATCTAACATCCAAGGATCGGATGTGATGGTGGCCCACGGTCTGCGAACTCTGCTATCCTTCCTCCAACCTGGGACGAGTCGAGGTGAGGACCTTCATTGCGAACCCCGACGAGGCTTGCGAGAGGAGAAAACACCTCTACTGAATGAAGAATCCTGGGAGTTCCCTCAAGACTGCCGACGCTTACCCTTACCCCTTGAGTAAGAAGTAGAAGCGGTGGCAGAAGGATCAGCCCCTTTTGCTTCGCAGAGGAAGCAGAGGGTACCTGTTAGGCTTGGAACGGCCCGTGCCTACCCTAGAAGGCTGATCAAGCTGAAGAAACAGCAGCTGATCGTTGGAATGACGTAGGACGTCATCCCGGACCGTCAACACAGAATCATGGAAAAGTTGCGGACCTGCCAAAAAAGCAGATCGAAGAGTAGCGTACTGCTCCTCAGGAAGGGATCAGCCTGTGTCGTGCACAGAGTCCCTTCGAACTAATTCCAGATTAGCCGTGTTACAGGCATGTGTGTGAGTAAGATGCATGAGCGCCATGGACAGCACACGCAAAGGAGCCTGTACCTCGTCAAACTTATCTGAAGGCAGATAAGCAGCAAAAGCTGAGACGACGTGATCGGAGAGAGAAAGCATACCAAGCATCTCTCTCGATAAGCCCAATGTGGACTCCAGAGTCGTCATCGGAATTGGTGGAATCGTAGGAACGATAACTCGCCGGAGGCAAAAAGGTGTCAACCCTGGTGAAGAACGGAGCCTTCATAGCCTTGGAACTTAGCTTGGAGTCCAAGGCTGAAAATGCTTCAACCAACTGTACCGAAGGGAACGGTCGAAGATGCCCAGAAGCAGGTTGCTCCATAGACTGTAGGCACGCGACCGATGATCGCGGCCTGGTTGACACTGTCGACTGGTTAGATGGTTTGAGATCCGGAAGGAACCCAAACACGAAATCAAGAGCTGCCCCCAAGTCCGAAGACTGCTGGCTCTCGACATCAAGCATGTCTGACTCTTCCCCTGAGTCGGAAGACACATAGCCCATCGTGGGCAAACCAGTCGACGCCTCCCATGGTGTCGGAACACCAGGGGATCAGAAAGCGGCCTGTTTCCAGTCCCGGGAGGCGGCGCCATAGGAGGCGCCTGGAAACCACTCGCTGCCTCGCTGGAAGCAACAGGAAGGCTCTTTGACAGAACCTGAGTGAGTAAGGAGAGGGCCTCCCTAAGCTCACTGCCCATACTGGCCGGTTCGACAGGGGAACGAACTGGCAAAGTGGCTTCACCTCTGACCCTCTGAACCAGCGAAGGGTCACGATCCTCCAAAAGACCCGACGTGGGACGACGGGCGGCAGCCGAAAACGTCTGAAGGCAGACATGTATAGGGGTGTGACACACCCCGGGGATCAACATAACAGGAACTCATGAGAGTCACCGCTGACCTCTGCAGGGCAGAAGGTCCATGCTGCACAAAAGACGTTGGACCCCCAAAAGTGGTCGTGTGGCCAGAATGAGTGGACGGAAACGCCACGGAGTTCATAGTGTCCCACTAAGAACAACCGAATCCAATGACAACTGTGGTGCTTGATGGCACAGAGACCACAGGAGAGGGTCTGGCCGGCAGCCACTTCCAACTTCGCCGAGTTGAAGTCAGGGAAGGCTGAGGCCGATACCCCCACGTCTACACAACCAGATACCGCAGCAGACCACTGCAGGTATAAAACTACTGTGCTCAATGGCTGCGAGGACACAGTATAGGGTTCAGTCGGCAGCCCCATTTGACTTCGCCGAGTGGAAGTCTGGGAAGGCTGAGGCCGAAACCCCACAACCACACTACAGACATCCCTGCAGACCCTGGCAGGGAGAAGCCGAGGCCGGCTAAAAACGGTGCCCAATGACATTGTAGACGGAACAGCAGTAGCAGCAGATATGACGGGAGCTGTTGGAACTGGCGGAAAAGCGGAAAGAGCCACCATGCTCGGCCTCCAAAGGAGGAGTCACAACCCTAGTGACAGCCTCAGATGTCGACTGGAGAGGGCGCATAGTCCCGGAACCAGGCATCTCTACACCAGAAAACCAACAGCTCCCGCATTATCCACCATGGTAAAACACTGCACATTCCCCACGGAAGGGGAATAACTCTCACCAGACATGGTCGAATCGGGAAGCCCCAAAACGACAGTGGTCCTCACCCCCTGCTGGTGCGGGAGGAGCTGCACATCCCCCACGGAGGAGGAGCAATTCTCATCAGATGTGGTCGAATCGGGCGACCCGAAACGAAAGCGTTCACCACCCCCCGTGGGAGCGGGAGGAGATGCATATCCCCCATGGAGGGGGTCAAACTCACACCAGACGTGGTTGAGTCATGGGGGGGGGGGGGGGCCCGAAACGACAGTGTCCCCCCCCCCACACGTGTGGGAGGAGCTGCACATCCCCCTATGGAGGGGGTAAACTCACATCAGACGTGGTCGAGTCGGGAGGCTCCCGAAACGACTGCATTCCACACCACCCGCGGGTGCAGACGAAACGGACACGAGAACGCACCAAAGGCGAGGGCAAAAGGAATTGCCCTAAAGAAACCGAACTGGAAAGAACAGAGGTGAGAGCAGTAGAAGAAAAAGGTGAACTCAACAGAAACAGAAAGTAGAAGAACAAACTCAACTACGAGAGAAGGTGGCAGAACCCAGATGGCCGACACCTACTCCAATAAAAATTTTTATCAACCGAAAAAATTCATTGTCGAATCGCGATGACACGATGTCGCAAAACATTCGCGAAAACGGAATAGTAATTAATAAACAATGAGAATGTGGTTGAAAATATAAACGAGAATATATAAAACACAGTCCTGTTATTATACGATCTTCAGATCCATAATTCCAGTCACAGGAAAACCATTATCCATGAGTTGAATTATCACTGTTTCATAATGCATATGGCGGAAACACATCCTGCTCGTGCTTCGGATAGAAAAAGAATGACGAACTGATGCATTGCGCACTGTTACGGAAGTCGTGGATTTGTACTATGGAAGAGCGTCCCATACTGGGTGTGCGCCGATGGCGCTCGGCCCAGTTTTGGCTTATTTTTTCATGGTGTTTTTACACCACTTTTCTTTCCCAAATCTTGGGAAAAATTAAAATAGAGAGTATTTTATCCGAGTTAGGTTCTTCCACTGTAGTGCAAGCCTGTTGTAAACAATTGGGGTAGGTTGATAAGAAACAAAGGCCTGGCAAGAACAGTAAAGTACCCCAACAGCCAAAAGGGGAAAAACTGGCAGAAATTCAACCCTCAACAGAGGGTAGAAAAGCTGCCTCAACAGTCCCTAGCTGACACCAAACAACTCAGATAAAAGCAGAACCCAAAGGGTTAGCATTGATGAACAAGAGACCGAACAGCACAGTAGTGAAAATCGTGTGCGAAATTGGATTAGAAAAAAAATATATATCACGAAAAATATGGTGAACAATCGAGGAAATATACAAAAACATAGCCCTGTATGCCTGGATGGTAAAGCAATAGCTATGAGTCCACAATTAACCCTCTCCACTCTGATGTCAAAATATCAAAATTTTAAGTTGTCATAATTCCCATAATGCATCTAGATATTTAGCCAATTCAATCTTGTTTGACAGAGCTCAATGAGCTCTGTCAAATAAGATTGAATTTGCTAAATTCCAAGTTGCATTATGGGAAAATTTTGCACCTGAAAATTCCGACATATTGACGTCAGTGTACAGGGGGTTAAGAACAGGAACATTGTGAACATCGAGTCAAAAGGGTATTACTGATGAGGAACAAAATCAAGGGCATCTTCACAAGATGGCGGAAGAAAAAAAAATGTCATGTTGGTTATATGTTTGTACACTGGTACCAGAAGCCATGGATTAGTACAGAGAAGAGTGTCCCCTACTGGGACACCAGTCCAACTCGACACAGCTTTCGGTTTATTTTTTCTTGGTGCTTTTGCACCACCTTTTCCTTCCCAAACAGCTTGGGAAAGAACAAAAACAGAGAGTATACTTCTCAGTTAGGGACTTCCACTGTAGTGCAAGCCTGTTGTAAACAACTATGAGGTAGGTTGATAAGAAATTTATTTTTTAATAAGATAAGACAAAAAAATAATATAAAATAAATAACATGATATACATTAAAACAGATCAAAAATAAATACCAAAATAAAATCAAATAAATTCTTGGTGAAAACATTATTAAAATGCAATAAAAAAAAATGAAAAAAAACTATAAAAACAAAAAATAATCGAAATACTCTTTTGGAAACAAATGAGTGCCATGTTTTCCTTCCACCAAGTACCATGATCGTTTCCTGTCCACAAGTACCATTTTATCCAGAAGTGCTAAAAAAGTGTGCCATGTTTTCCTGTGCCCATTTTTTTCACGGACCCATCTCATCTATATGGATTTGGTTTGTTACTATTTATGGGAGAGTGACTTGAGGCCGTCTCCCATAAATTTAAACTGAACTGAACAATAAACATCACCATGAATATAGAATAATTTTATAACAATCAAGCTCCAACGCTCTCACATGTATGTTGCTGGGATACCACATAACCATTGCTAGACTGGTTGTCTTCCCATTGACCTCCAGAATAAATACAGTGGAGCCTACTTAATTGGATATCTCTTAATTGTATATCCCTGTTAATTGAATAGAATTTTTTAACACAAAAACATTTACCATACCTCCTGTACAAATTTGACCTGTTAATTGAATATAGGTTATAGAGTAAACCCTGTTAACTCTTTACCCAATGTAATGCTCAAAACTGGCCAGCGCTATTCACAAAAATCACCAATCAATTTTCAATATATGTTTCATTTTTTTGTCTCAAAAACATAGGTTATGACCCCTCTTTGGAACGAGCTCATTTCAAAGAGGGGTATTACCTATGTTTTTGAGACAAAAAATGAAAAAAATTAGTTATTCAAGAATTTGGTTTTGCTTTTCATGTTAGGTAAAGGGTTATTCAATTAACAGGGTTCCACTGTACTAACACAGTTTATGACACTGTTGCTTCCCATGAATAGGGTCGGATTTGTATTCCTACTTATACCTACTCAAACTTCATCTTTAACTAGTAGAGTGCTGGAAGCCCCAAAATGGACTTTACTAAAAAGCTCTGGTAATGGCCCTATCTATTATTCTCCATTGAAGATAGTTTCCTTTTGGACCTGGTATAATTTAGATTTCGGTTCATAAATACACCCTCTAGCCCGAGCCGTATTGACATGTGCACTTACTGTGTATAAGTAGCACTGAATAAATCAAAGTTCATCTAATTTGCATAATTTCTGCAATCGAAAAAAACCCTATTAAATGTGATGTATTCCATGTTACTAAACATTCATACAAAAATTTATTCAAATCAGAACTTTCATACAGAAGTTCTGTACAAAAAACTGATTGCACTAATTTTGGTACAAAATGACTGCTGGTGGCCATCTTGAATTTTGGACCGCACCCAAAACCACTCGCTCTCGTCCCCCGGTGATAACAAAAGTACCCAAGAAGTTTCATAAAGATCGGTTCATAAATATGGCCTCTAGCCTGAGCCGTATAGAAGTTGTGTACAAAAAGCTGATTAGACTTAATTTTGGTACAAAATGGCCACTGGCAGCCATCTTGAATTTTGGACCACACCCAGAAACACTCCTTCTCGTCCCAAGGTGATAACAAAGGTATCCAAAATGTTTCGTGAAGATCGGTTCATAAATACAGCCCCTAACCCAAGCCGTATTGACATGTGTACTTACTGTGAGTAAGAAGCACTGAATAAATCAAAGTTCATCCAATTTGCATAATTTCTGCACGAGAAAAAAACCTGTATTATATGTGATGTATCCCATGGTACTAAACATTCACACAAAAAATTATTTAAATCAGCGCTTTCATATGGAAGTTCTGCGCAAAAATCGGATTGCACGTAATTTTGTACAAAATGGCTGCCAGCAGCCACCTTGAATTTCAGAACGGACCCATAAACACTCATTCTCATCCCACGGTGATTACAAAAGTACCCAAGAAGTTTCATAAAGATCAGTTCATAAATACGGCCTCTAGCCCGAGCCGTATTGGCATTTGCACTTACAGTGCTGAAAGTAACACTAAATAAATCAAAGTTAGTCTAATTTGCATAAGTTACGCACGAGAAAAAAACCTGTATTATATGTGATGTATCCCATGGTACTAAACATTCATACAAAAAATTATTCAAATCAGAGCTTTCATATGGAAGTTGTACTCAAAAATCTGATTGCACCTAATTTGGTACAAAATGGCTGCCAGCGGCCATCTTGAATTTCTAACCGGACCTCAAAACACTCGTTCTCGTCCCACGGTGATAACAAAGGTACCCAAGAAGTTTCACAAAGATCGGTTCATAAATATGGCCTCGAGCCCGAGCCGTGTTGAAGGCACAACGGACAGATGGACAGACGGACAACGGGCCATGACAATACCTCAAATTTGGCTTCGCCAAAGTTGAGCTAAAAATCCCATTCAATTTTTTCTTCAATTTTTGCTTTTAAAACGTTACTTATAACCCTTCACTGAAATGAGCTCGGTGAACTCATTTCAATGAAGGGTTATAAGCTATGTTTCTTTAGGCTAAAAATACAAATTTTAAGTTATGTAAGATTTTTTTTAAGTGTCATATGCTTGTCTTGTTAGGTAAAAGAGCTAATGTGTTTCCATTATATTCAGGTTAAAAAAATGTTTTGATTTTCAGACAATCCCTCACTGAAACTGCCCCCCCCCCCCCCCCTCCCCAAAACATGACATTTTTAATGCATACGTGTTAATCCCGATTGTTCACGTGGGGGCACGGTGGCACAGTGTACTGAGGCATACTGCACATCAATGGTGCAATTGTCTTCAACCAATGCTAACCCTCCTTGTGTGGAGTTAGTACGTTGGGAAGTCTGAGAGTTGCTCACTGTTGCTCAGTGGTTCTCGGTTCTCTTCAGCTTCCTCCACCCATAAAACTGGCAAATACGAGGTGACCCTGGCTGTTGAAAGTGTTGTTAAAGCCCCCAAAATATATAAATAAATAAATTGCATGCAGTGTCTTCCAATATTACTACAAAATCGGGAGTCTAAAACTTTATTTATTTGTTTATTTATTTGTGTTTGAGGTCACACATCTAATCATGACCGCAATTTGCATATACGGTTGAAACTAGAAGTCCTGTCACGAACTGTGCACTTATCTAGGCTTAATTGCGCGTAGGAACTGCACGCAATTGCCATATCGAATGGCATCCAAAGCACGGCAGGTTCTCTTGGTTACTCATAGCAAACACAGGCAATGTTTCTGCCAATGGATCTCCGCGTTACACGGAGGTCTATTGGCTGAAACATTGCATGTGCACAGGCCATATGCACAGAATTTGATAGCCTTACTATGATCATAACGTGATCGACGTGCTATTTGTGCGCATTTCATGACAGGACTTCTAGTTGTAACTGTAAAGTCAAGTCCAGCCAATCGTTTATACCCATTGTTGCACATTTTAGAGGACTTCCACCCCAGGCAATGGTTACCGGGTCCTATTTTACCAGTAAATCAGTAAACCACAGTAAACAAGCACTGCTTCACTTGCCCAGGTTTCCACAGGAATCAAACCTTTTTTTTCTTTTTGATTGATGAATGAAACTGAAATCTGAAGAGTATAACTGAAGATGCAATACAGTGTTATTTTTAAAATTAACCCCCTGCACACTGATGTCGAAATATCTAAAGTTCAGGGTGCAAATATTTCCCATAATGCAACTAGAAATTTAACCAATTCAATTTTGTTTGACAGAGCTCAATGAGCTCTGTCAAACAAGATTGAATTGGTTAAATTACCAGTTGCATTATGGGAAAAATGGCTACTTCAAATCTGGATATTTTGACATCAGTGTGCAGGGGTTAAATGAGGCTGTTTATACAAACTACAAGTGCCAGGATTTCACTGTAACGATCGTTACCGGTAGCGTGTCGGTACCGTGGTCACAAAATGACAGAACCGAAATATCGTTACCCACTCAATCTGTCACTAAAGACATTGAAACATTTGTTGTTGAAAGAAATGCTCATAAGAGCTGCTCGTTGGTGAACAATCATCACTGTGATAGAAACGAAATGCTGTTTACATCAAATACAGAAACAAGTTGAAGTGGGAAAAACATGTGTGTACCGTTTGCACACGTTAGATATTTCAACCAATAACATTCTCGGAATGAGTAAAGTGCGGGACCCTTTTGCTGAAGTGAATGTGATTGGCTCATTCTGTAAACATCTTGACGTTTTTTTCGTCAGTAACATTATCACAAGTAATTTCATTGTGTGTCTGAGAATTGTTTTAAGTATGATAAAATAACAAGCGCCTGTGTTCAATATATGTTGAAAACTGAAAAGCAGTTTTTTGAACAAAGGTATCATGCACAGGTTTACTGGCGTTATAATATCTAAAACAATAAATATATATTAAAAAATCAACATCCCAATAACCTCTGTTTGGTATCTATCGTGCCGAGGGTAATTCCCTTCACTCAGGACTGTTAATATAGGAGGTCGAAACGTCTCGGGGCCGAAACATCCCAATATCATTTCACATATAACTTACAAGTATATCAATGTATGCAGGCAGTTTTATCTAGGAGGGAAACATGTCTGAAATCTAAAAAGCTACGAATGATATAAAATTCCCTCGATTCGGAAAAACTTCAAAAAGGTTCCCATAACTGCTCACAGACGGTACCTAAATTTCGTTATCGGCGGGTTCCGTGCCTCTAAAACTACGGAAACGATTTTTCGGTTCCGTTGAAGTCTGAAATCCTGATACTTGAAACTATGAGCTTTCTATATGAACTTTCTATATATTCTGTGTGTGAAAAGATTGCAGAAAGATTCACAATCCATGCTCACTATATGCAAGAAAAAACTAACAACGATTACACATTGACTATGTTGGGTAAAGTTTTATGGCACCTGTCAGGCTTGTCATTATACGAAAATCAAATTCACAGATATTTGTACAAGTCACTATGCTAACGAGCTGAAAACAAGCAAAAATTAACTAATTAAGGGCAATAACTCTGCTAAGTATGGTTGGACTGCAATGGTTTTCAAACTCAAGCAAGAGATTGTCAAGTCCAGTCAATCGTTTATAACCATGTCGCCCATTTTAGAGGACTTCAAACCCCAGGTAATGGTTACCTAGGCCTATTTTACCAGTAAAACAGAGCTGGTTTACCCACAGCAAATAAGCACTGCTTCACTTCCTGGGGTTCCCACATGGAGCCTCTATAAAGAAATAAACATTTATGCTTAAACCTCTGCACACTGATGTCCAAATTCCTGACATTTTAAGCAACAATTTGTTCCCATAATGCAACTACAAATTAACCCTATACTCAACATAATGCCCCAAACCGGCTAGCACTATTCACAAAAATTGCCATCCAACTTTCAGTATTTTTTCCTTCTTTACCTCAAAAACATAGCTTTTGACCCCTCACTGGAACAAGCTCTTTGAGCTCGTACCAAAGAGTGGTCATAGCTATGGTTTTGATGCAAAAAATGAAAAAAGTTAAAAAATTTATAGTAATTTATATATTTTTTATATTTACCAATGACCCAGACATAGCTGGTGCTAACTCTTAAAAATCTAGGGCCAAACACAAATTTTGCCCCCCAGTCCCCAAAATTTGCATCTAAAACCGAAAAAATCATGTCCTAAATGGTCCTCCATACTTTCCCTCCACTGCGCATGCGCAGTGTCAAGGAGGTCTCGAAACTGGCGCCAATTATCATTCTTACAAGCAGTGCCTGGTCAGCGCTATGTACTCAGCGGGGAGGTATGAGTTCCCAACTCCTGGGAGGGCCATCCCCGTCTGGGTCATTGGTAAGTATAAAAAATATATAAATTACTATAAATTTTTCAACATTTTTATACTGTACCAATGACCCAGACATAGCTGAATAGTAAAAAGGCTGGAGGGCCTAGGACACAGAGGAAAATCCAATAAGCTCAAATATAAAATAGAGTCATCCCCTCGAGGAGAAAAGGAGTATTAGGCTTTACATGTATCTTTCTTATTTTATGATAAATTAGAAAGACACAACACCCTCCATAATTGAGCATAATAACATTCATGTTCTCTATTAACATCCAGCATAACCCTTTATACTAATTATTTTTAAAGTAAGCCAATAAATAAAGTTAGTCCAGAGAATTGAGACTCTTTATACTCTTTTAAAAGTGTCCGAGGATTGTATATTAACGCCCATTTGACACATGACATATACAAATGCTTCACACCGAGCTACACTTTAAAAATATGACATGAATGAATTTTTAAACATTAACTTTACACTTTAAAACCATCCCGGTAATGACTCAGAATTACTGACTCCGGAGGAGGTACCCCCTTGCTTTTCACTATAAAGCAGGTGACCTAAGGGAACACCCTCCGCCCCCCCCCACCCCCCCCCCCCCCACTTCCCCTTGCCCTGGGTCAAATAGCCCAGAGCGAAGAGGGCAGCAGGATGGAGTCACTGCCAGAACAGAAAGCCTGCATAACTATAGTTGCAACTGTTTAGTGGACGACATTCTGAGCAACAGACAACGGACCTAAACAATGCAGGTCTCCAGAAATGGACTCAATATTTCTGAGATAAAAATTCATAAATGTGGATGGCTGAGACCAATATGCAGCCTTCATTAAATCTGTAATGGCAACACTATTTGCGTAAGCCCAAGATGTAGAAAGAGCTCTTACTTCATGAGCCAAAATCTTAAGCACAGACTGCTGAGTTGTAGATTATCATAAGAAGTACGGATAGTTAATTGATTCCATCTAGCAATAGAATGGACCATAAAAGAAGCGTTTTCGTCCCTTTCTGATAAACTGAGATCTTTGTTTATAAATACGTAAAGCTCTAACTGGACAGAGTAAAGGCCTATGCCAGTCTGAAGACGGAAGGGCCTTAATAACAATAGGTTCCGGATATTTATTAGGAGCCTGATTCTTGGCCAAAAATCCAACATTAGTAGTAAAGGTAATAGTGTTCCCGACACTACGATAGTGAGAATCGTCCACCGATAGTGCATGAAGCTCACTGACTCTTCTAGCAGAAGAGAAAGCTAAGAGAAATGCTGTCTTACAAGACAAGAATTTGAAATCTACTGTGTCAAGAGGCTCAAATGGCTTTTCTTTTAGTTTAAGAAGAACCCAAGCTAAATTCCATTTAGGAATTAATCTAAGGGTTCTAGGTCTATTTATCGAGAAGTTTCTAACTAATTTAGATAAAGAGACATTAGATCCAATTTGTAAACTATCATGGTGTGCATAGGTATCGGATAACATAGACCTATAACCTTTAATAGTAACAGGCTGCAGTTTGGTCTCATCAAACAAGTATACTAGAAAGTTTGCATTGTCTGGTAGGGAGGGATAAAAAATATCAACAGAATGATCCCTACACCAACGACGAAAGACCTTCCACTTAGCCGCATAGTTTAGCGAAGAGGAGGTCCTCCTACAGTTAGAAATCGCGTCCACTGCTCGTCCTGTAAAAGCCGTGCAAGAAGGAACGCACAACGGAAATACGTGAAAGTTGAGACCTTGTGGGTTGTGATGAAGTTGACGCGATTTCCCCTGCGAAAGAAGATCCTCTCGTGGAGGAAGTTTTCGCGGTAAGTCCCACAGCAGACACCTGAGTAGATTTACCCACGGTCTCTGTGGAGACAGAGATGCTACCAACAGAATTTTGCATTGTGATTGTTTTATCTTTAGCAATATTTGCTGAATCAACGGCGCAGGAGGATACGCATATCCTATCATTCCGTCCCACGGGATCGATAGAGCGTCTACTGCATATGCTCGGGGATCCCGACATGGTGACACATACGTCTGCAACTGATTGTTGAGTTGTGTCGCAAATAAGTCTATCATTGGCCGCTCCCATTGGTAGCAAATCTGATTGAATCCTGTTTGTTGAGAGTCCATTCTGACGGCAACAAGCGACCCTTCCGTGAAAGGGAGTCTGCTAATACATTCAGACGACCCAGAATATGACAGACCGAAAGCAGAACTTGGTGTTCTAGAACAAACAGAAGGATTCTTTCCGTTAAATTGAATAACGGAACGGAATGAGTGCCTCCCTGGTTCCGGATATACGCTACTACTGTCGTATTGTCAGACAGGATTTGGACATGTGCTTTCTGAATAATGTTCATCCAATGACGTAGTGCAAGCCAAATTGACATCATTTACTTGATGTTTATGTGCTTGCCTAGAAACTGCAGATCCCAAAGACCCTGGCACTTTAAATCCGTTGGGATCAATGTTGCACCCCAACCTGTTTGACTGGCATCCGTCATAATCGTAAAACTCGGATCCGGCAACTGCAGTGGAACTCCCTGAGTCAACCACTGAATGTTTGCCCAAGTCTGAATCTCTTGTTTCACTTGATTTGACAAGAGGACGTCTATATCGAGCGAATGAATCTTTACACTCCATTCTGAGTCAAGAAAATTTGGAGAGGACGAGTGCATAACCGCCCCATCGGAATGAGATTCGCAGCGGCTCTGCACAGACCTATCAGTCTCATGAACTCTCTTGCTGTGACTTTGTCTGAGTGAAGACAATAGCGAGCGTAACAACTGATTAATTTCGCTCTGGTTAACGGCAGACGAACAAGATTGTTGTGCGTCTCGAAGCTCATTCCCAGATGAGTGAATGACTTGGACGGCACGAGATCCGACTTCTCCTCGTTTATTATAAAACCGAGATGTCGGAGTAATAGAAGCAGATTCTGCACATCATTCTGAAGCGTTAACTCGTTGCCGTACCTCTGAAGAATGTCGTCCAGGTAGGCCGACGTTACCGCAGACGAATGAGCTCGGAAATGTATCATTACCGAGTTCATTATTCGAGTGAAAGCCCAGGGCGCTAGGTTCAAACCGAAGCACATCGTTTGGAACTCATATACAACTCCTAGGACTGCGAGGCGTAGATACTTTCTGAATGTCGGATGTACCATGACGTGAAAGTACGCATCTTTGAGATCTATGCTTGTAGCATAGTCGTTCACCCGAATACTCGCTCTGACTGATCGAATTGTCTCCATATAGAACTTCGAAGCGATGATCAGCTTGTTTATCCAGCTCAGATCTATGACTGGACGGAACGAGCTGTCTGGTTTCGGAACCAGAAACAGATGGCTGTAGAAACCCGGTGATTCCTAGTCTTCTACGACCTCTACCGCGTTCTTCGTTCAGAAGAGACTGTACTTCAGATAGAAGAGCGTCTCTTTTCTGCGGATTTGACGGAAGCTGAGTCCATTTTGGACTTCGAGTTAATGGAGGCTTTCGTTTGAAGGATATTCTTAGTCCTTCCGAAATTACCCCTCGGACCCAGAGGTCATCCGTAATTGACGCCCACTCGTTTATAAAACTCGATAATCTTCCGCCAACCGGAACACGATAGAGGTTCAAACCATCACCTCCTGGACCTGCGAGGCTTGCGGAAGAAGAAACTATGTCCTCCACGACCCGTCGACCTAGGGACGTCTGACCGGTTGTCTCGGCCAGAATAACGACCCGCACGAGAGTCGCTGCCTTGACGGGCAGAACATCAGATGGAAGATGCAGAACACTACGCCTAAACACCCATGGGTGAGGACGTAAACATGGGAAAAAGAACAGAATTCATTCTGTTACCCAGCTAAAACTCCCAAGAAATTTTAGTAATAATATTACAGAAAATATGCCAAAAGCATGGGAGAATAGCAAGGCGGGACTTAAAGAAAGGGAGAGAGGAAACACTGAACAAGCAGTGTAACTTTATAGCAAGAATGAAAACAACAGGCCCATGCCTCGAAATTAGGCAACATAACATAATTTCGTAAAAAAAATTTAAGTTACAGCCCTGATTATTTCCTGCCACTCATTTTTCCTCTCCACCTTCTATTTCCTCTTTAGATCCACCATTTCTCTAATATTTATGTGTCTGGCATCATTTAAACTGAGATTTACAAGCACAAATATCAGTCAGATGTGAACTGATGAAGGGCCAAACAAAGAATGATAATTGGCGCCAATTTCGAGACCTCCTTGACACTGCGCATGCGCAGTGGAGGAAAAGTATGGAGGACCATTTAGGACATGTTATTTTCGGTTTTAGATGCAAATTTTGGGGATTTGGGGGCAAAATTTGTGTTTGGCCCTAGATTTTTAAGAGTTAGCACCAGCTATGTCTGGGTCATTGGTACAGTATAAAAATATAGTTATTCAACTAGAGAAAGAAACCAAATTTACTGCATCCAGTAAATTCAAGTCTGTGTGAAAGGAGTTAAAGCATCAGAAATAAACAAAACAGAAAGAGAATTTATGGAGGCTTATTTTGGGGGGAGAAATATTTTTAAAGAAATCAGAAATAGGTTTTCGTTAATAGTATTTAAAGATATTCATACAGGAATCAGATAAATTTGAAGAGCTGACATCTGATTACAATAACAAGATTACATTTAATGTTTGACAGCTACCTCCACTCCAGTTGACATTTCTCCGGTGTGAATAAATACAACATAGTATTGATTGGGGAAATTTACTGTTACAAGAAATTAGAGGCTGAAAAAACCCTGTGGCCGACTTCGCCACACTCAAGGGCTCTAGCGACCTGAAAAACATAGGGCGCTGAGAACTTTTGACTGTCTGTATCCCAAATTTCAGCGAGATAGGACAAATCGTTTTTGAGTTATCATGAGGACAAGGAAGTGCATAGAAGACAGAAGACAGGAGAATAAGAAAATGAAGAAAAAGAAGAAAAAGAAAAAGAAAAAAGAGAAAAAGAAACTGTACAAAAACAACAGTCTGTGTGTTTCACACAGACTAATACTTTTGTTTGCAAGTGTTGTCTGCACTTCATGCTAAGTAAAGAGTTCAATCTTGTTTGACAGAGTTCACTGACACCTCTCAAACAAGATAGATTTGGTTAAATTCTCTGTTGAATTATGGGGAAAAATTTGCAGTTTGAAATATCGATGTTTTCACACAATGTAGAAGCTAGCCTCTATGGATAAGTTATGTTCCTAAAAATAGATTAAAAAATTTATAATAAAACTTGATAAAACATCCAATGTTATATGGATGATAATATTAAAACTACAGTCTCACGACAACTGTTGCCTAGAAAACATCAGAACATTATTAACCACCACATAATGTTCACAGCACAAAATACAAATATAACTTTTTATTATTTTCCAAGGTGTGATTTACTGGGAATTCCGGGTTTGATTATAAACGATAACTTCACAAGTGAATTATGCAATCAGCAATTGTGTCATGTATCCATGTGCGCAACGAAGATGCTTTGCCATGGGTGTTTACCTAACATGAAAAGCAGACAACACTTGCCAAAAAAATTCTTGAATAACTATTATTTTAAATTTTTTGTCTCAAAAAAACATAGGTTATGACCCCTCACTGGAACGAGCTCGTTCCAATAAGGGGTCATAACCTATGTTTTAGAGACAAAAATGAAAAAATAATGAAAATTAATTGACGAGTTTTGAGAATAGCGCTGGCTGTTTTTGGCCTTTATGATAGGTAAAGGGTTAAATAACATAATTATCGTTAATAATGAAAATTAATAAACAGAGTAATCGCTTGCCTGGACTGGTTACGTGAAATAATTCATTCGAGGCAAGGGACTATATTGTAAAATACTTATGTTTGTACAACGTCCCTCACCTCTCATGTATTATTTCACGTAACCAGTCCAGTTAAGCGTTTACTCTCTATGAAATGAAAATAATTTTATTAGAACCAAAGTTATTTATTTATTTATTGGTGTTTAAGGTCACATATTTCTGCACAATGGCTAACCATGACTGTGACAGTTTTATGGGTGGAGGAAGCTGGAGTACCCGGAGAGAACCACTGAGCAACGGTGAGCAACTGTCAGCTCCCCAACATACCAACTCCACACAAGCAGGGTTAGCATTGGTTGAAGACAGGTGCACCACCGACGTGCAGTACGCCTTAGTACACAACGTCATCGTGCCCCCACATGGGCAATGGGGGTGAAGTGTCTTGCCCAAGGACACAATGCGGTTGCCGCAGGTGGGATTCGAACCGAGGACCTCTCGGCTTGCAGCCTGCACCTCTAC
Source organism: Pictodentalium vernedei (assembly GCA_031216915.1). Lineage (NCBI taxonomy): Eukaryota > Metazoa > Mollusca > Scaphopoda > Dentaliida > Dentaliidae > Pictodentalium > Pictodentalium vernedei. The sequence goes on from CM062293.1 coordinate 494,261,475, forward strand.
CAACTGAGACACCGCACCCCACAGAACCAAAGTTAAATTTAGAGAACAAATTGATCCTCAAGAATGATATGGTACAGCTGTTAGTCTTCTAACACAGCTCCCCATAGGGACATTGTTGAAATTCCTGACATATCAAACAATATAAATGGAAAATAATGTGCTAAATGTAAACTGAAAAAGTAGGGCCATGAGAACCTTTACCCAACACAGACGCTATCAAAATTTATTATTTTTAAATATCATTTTTTAAACTTTTTCAAACATTTCCACAAAACCATATCATGTGACCCCTCATTGGAATGAGCTTGATGAGCACGTTCCAATGAGGGGTCACATGATATGGTTTTGTTGAAATTTGTAGAAAAATAATATTTTTCAACTGCTGAATTTGCATATTATGTGGCCAATTCGTAAGGTAAAGGGTTAAGTATTCAATTCAATTCGAAATCACCATGGAGATTCAATTCGATTCGATTTGTTTAGATTCTAGATATCAAATCGTGGGGTAGATTGACAAATGAAGCAACAATCAAATGATAGGGCCAACATTTCTCACCATTGTGCGACCCTTCGGGAATGCTCAGTTATGCTTCTTACATTTACGGATCTCATGGCTCATGTTTTTGTTGTCGTTAGAAAATGTCACCGGGTTTCCTTTGAATCATTTCTCAGGATACAAAATCACCTGAAATATGCACGGGAAATAGAGTTTTCAAAATTCGCACAACAATGTTGGTGTGCCAAGACTGCAGATGCTGGAATGAATCTTTGTTGTGCAGCACGGAATACAAACTGTTTTATTGAGACAATTCCAATTTTCCAACCAGCAGCTTCTAATACACTGTGCCGACAAAATAGTGATGGATGAGAATCATTGTGGAACATCTGGCAGTAGCGGCTCCGGGAGTCCGTGCACACACTGGAATGATTTGATAGTTAAATGCATGTCATTTTTATGATGGTATCATGCTTGTCATTCCTGGTAAATGATTTACCAGGAATGTCGAGCAGGATACCATCATAAAAATGACATCCTGAGTGATAATTGTATCAATAATTACGCTCTTGTAATTTTGGTATGGGAAATTGCGGTATATTTTTAAGGAATAGTGCATGGCTTGGAGTTGACTATGCCCATATAGTGCCCAGTGAGGTGGTGTAGTTCCCTCTGCTAAGCAGAGGGAACTACACCACCTCACTGGGCACTATATGGGCATAGTCAATGACAAGACATGCACTAATCCTTATATTATATTGAACACCCATCAAGAAAAACATCTGTCCGATTTGTTAATCTGTTACCAAGGTAGTAGCCCTACCAACCAGCGTTATATAGAAAAAATACCATGTAGTTTTTAAAAAACATTTTCTTCTTCCAAAACACGGCTAACTTGGATTATTGATATGAGCAGAAGACAGATTTTGAATCGGTCGGCAAGGGTAAACAAAACATTTCCCCCAAACGGAACTGTGTATTCTACAATCGCGTAACTTGCAAATGAAAACTAAAATTTTTGAAATTTGACAACGCAGTTTGATAATTTCCACACATTTGTCACACATATACATTACCGAATGGGTCAGCATGGGATACAAACTCCGAAGATTCAATTGAATTCCATTATTTGTTCGTTTACTGCCCAAAACATACAAATAAATAGCGAAATAATATGAGCAGCGAAACAAACGACTTTTCATATCCGGACGCATTCTCATGAAAGTTGTACTCAGGTATGGATCTTTCTCTTCAAAACGAGATATGGATCATCTTCTCAAGAAATAAAATGAACGCCTCGGAAAATGTGACTTCAACAATGGAAAAGCGATAAATTTTTCCATAATGATTTCTTTCCAGGTCGTTTTGTGGATGTTGTGCCTCTGTGAATCGATATTTAATTAAGCCTGATTAGTTTTATTTGCCCAGTATGAAAAAAAACTGATATAGTAGTGTGCTAAAAATAGAAAACGTGTAGTGCCTGGGTGTAGTGCCTGGTCAGTTCTGTGGATGCAAACTACATGAAATAGGGTATCATCTTTCAGCCAATCAGAATGCAAGGAAGTCACGTGAGATATAATATTGTGTAATATTGCCATCTTAAATCATGTTCACCTCTGAAGTCAAATATGTCAGCGTGAACTACACCACATATGATACAGGCATAATTATTCACAGTCATACAGATGTCATATTTCAGATTCAAATTCGATTTGATTAAAATTTTTTAAATATTCGATTCGAGATGAGATTTGGGATTCGCAGAGCCCTACGAAAAGGTCATGAACAAATACTCGTCACATCTCAGTCTCCGATGGAAATAAATGAATATATGAGCTGACTGTGAGTATCTTTTGGTATGTTCAAAGGTGATTTACAGAAGAGAAATGGTAGGCGGGGATCACCTGATATGGTTTTGTTAAATTGTTTTGAGTATTTTTTTTTCAACTACTCAGTTTTTAAATTACACAGACAGCTGCATCCAATTTGTTAGGTAAAGGGTTAACCCGTTACATAATGTAACAGTCAGTGCTGATAACATAAATCGCAGTTCAAATTTTATTATTTTTTAAAAATTATTTTTTCAAGTTGTGTCTTCAAAACATAGTTTATGACCCCCTTACTGGAATGAGCTCCTTCCAATGAAGGGTCATAAGCTATTTTTTGAAAACAAAAAAGGAAAATTTCCAGTTATCAAAGAAAAAAAAATGCATGCATAGACTGGGAATCATGGTAGGTAAAGGGTTCCAAGGAGCAGATAATCTGTGTTCTTGAGGCAAAAAATAAAATTGTAATAAGGCCATTAAAAAAAATACTTGTTTCTCAGGCATCTCCCTCATCAATGAAATATGGTCTCATCATTCTGTTTTTTTACCAGGAAGTCTCTTCACTGATAATACTTGCCAGACTAAAAATTTAACCAACTATATTTTGTTTGACAGAGCTCGCTGAGCTCTGTCAAACAAGATATAGTTGGTTAAATTTGCAAATGCAGTATGGGAAATCATGTAAGCAATTAAATATAATTGCAATTATTTTCAGGACTGTTTTTTTGACAAACAGACAAAAAAAAAAAGAAAGAAAAGAAAGGCTCCCTCCTTCATCATACAATTGTGGCAAAATTACCCAAGAACTCTGAAATTTATTTTAATAGTCTTAAAATGTGGCCTGAGAAACAGATTTTTAACTTTTTTTAGGCCTAAGAGAAAAAAACTCCCATTACTTCCCTGTTGGATAAACTTTCAACAAATGTAAATTTAGAGTTTTTGACAGAAAAAATAATGAGAAATGCCACAATACATCACAATTGCGCATTACAGCTGTCTTTGATTACATTAAGGTTGTTTTGGGTTATGAATTAACCAATGACCAGGATTTGTGAATATTATGTAAATGATTTGATGACCGCTGACTTATGTTGAGTGCTGCATCCATCGGTAATAAGCCTGCTTCTCCAATTAGTGATAAACCACATATCCCAAAATAGGCATGGAGTGCATCTGTAATGGAAAAATGAAAGTGTCAATGACACTGCAGCTCAACTTGTTAAGACATGTACATGTATAGTATGTGACACAGCAATGAGAAACAACTAGGTAATGACCTGATAACAAAGGTACATATAAAGTATTGTGACGGTCTGTACATAAATACTGACCGTAGCCTGTAACAAATGTATAGGGAAAGTATTGTAAAGGTGGGCGACAGTCAAATGCTAAACTAGAAAAGAAATCTTTGTGTCCCAGAGTGGGTCTGACTGAACCCCGAAATATTTGTTCTCATAGCAGTGATAACAAAGGCACCCAAAAACACTCATTCCTGTCCCATGGTGATAACAAAGGTACCCAAAAAGTTTCGTAAAGATCGGTTCATAAATACGGCCTCTAGCCTGAGCCGTATAGAAGTTGTGTACGAAAAACTGATTGGACCTAATTTCGGTACAAAATGGCCACTGGAAGCCATGTTGAATTTTGGACCGCACCCAGAAACACTCGTTCTCATCCCAAGGTGATAACAAAGGTACCCAAGAAGTTTCGTGAAGATCAGTTCATAAATACAGCCTCTAGCCCGAGCCATATTGACATGTGCACTTACTGTGTATAAGCACCACTGAATAAATCAAAGTTAGTCTAATTGGCATAATTTATGCACGAGAAAAAACCTGTATTATATGTGATGTATCCCATGGTACTAAACAGTCACACAAAAAATTATTCAAATCAGCACATTCATATGGAAGTTCTGCGCAAAAATCTGATTGCGCCTAATTTTGTACAAAATGGCTGCCAGTGGCCATCTTGAATTTCAGACCGGATCCAAAAACACTCGTTCTTGTCCCACAGTGATAACAAAGGTACCCAAGAAGTTTCATAAAGATCAGTCATAAATATGGCTTCTAGCCTGAGCCGTATTGGCATTTGCCCTTACAGTGCTGAAAGTAACACTGAATAAATCAAAGTTAGTCTAATTTGCATAATTTAAGCCCGAGAAAAAAACCTGTATTATATGTGATGTATCCCATGGTATTAAACATTCATACAAAAAATTATTCAAATCAGTGCTTTCATATGGAAGTTCCGCGCACAAATCTGATTGCACCTAATTTTGTACAAAATAGCTGCCAGTGGCCATCTTGAATTTCAGACTGGACCCCAAGACACTTGTTCTTGTTCCTCGATGATAACAAAGGTACCCAAGAAGTTTTGTAAAGATCGGTTCATAAATACAGCCTCTAGCCTGAGCCGTGTTGACGGCGTGGCGGATGGACAGATGGACGACGGGCCATGACAATACCTCAAATTTGGCTTCGCCAAAGTTGAGCTAAAAATGATGAAATTTGAAAGGTGAATCTTGTGAATAGTATTTACTGATTTTGACTTTTACTTCAGCTAAAAGTTATTTAATCTGCAGTTGAATAAGCCCCACTACAAAAACACCAAGACCCAAAGTACAAACACCGGACCCAATCCATAGCACAAAACAATTTTTTGATTTACTGGAGACACATTTTCATAACGAAAGCTTTATTTATTAACACAAGCATTTGTGGCTTAAACAATTTAGGGGTTCTGGTAAAGCAAGTTACTTAAATTACAAATTAAATGTTAATACTTACCTGGTGTGTGGTCTGGCCACTTAGAGAAGCCACCTGTTATTGTACCCTGTGTTTCTAAAACATATGTTCTATTAGCTGTTTGATCTGTCAATTGGAATACATCTAAAATCTGTAAGACACAAAGAATTAAATACAAATGCTGCATTTTTTCAGTGATACTGGAGATGTCTGTCCCAATGGCACAGACAAAATGATGAAGGTTCCAAAAATACTCTAAGGTGTCCCTGGCTGCTGAAAGAGTCATTAACTCTTTGTATGCTGCTGGCGGATATTCCTGCCCAGCACAGGGTTTCTCTTGTCACTAATATAAGTATAATTTGGGCATATTTCTACATATTTTTCCCTGTTAATTGAATGGATTTTTCACCAATGATTTCTTGTTATATTTAGATTAATTTTTCATCAACTCTAGTCATGGCTGCTTTACAGCAGCCATGACTAGATTTGATGAAAAAATATCTTGAAAATACACAGTGGGTTAAAAGTTAAACCCAAATAAATAAATAAATAAATAAATAAATAAATAAATAAATAAATAAATAAATAAATACTCTAAGGTGAAAAAGGGCAATCAGTCTGCCAAAATGAGTCTGATCGATCTCAAAAATGCTGGCGCATATGATCCCATGCTGTTTTTTTTAACCCTTTACCTAACATGAAAAGCAGACGACACTTGCAAAAACAAATTCTTGAATAACTATTATTTTCATTTTTTGTCTAAAAAACATAGGTTATGACCCCTCATTGGAACGAGCTTGAAGAACTTGTTCCAATGAGGGGTCATAACCTGTTTTAGAGACAAAAAATGAAAAAAATAATGAAAATTAATAGACCATAATTAATTATTTTTTGGTTTAGGGTTATTCATCTCATTTTGTTTTTTGCCCGAAATAATAATGCAGTTTCTTTATTACTGGCTCGGCAAATGTGTCACCCCTTTATAGAACCAGGAGAATACACCATTTCATGCCTCTTCCTCATCCATTGAAATGCCAGATTATTACCTCATTTTTGCCAGATTGCTATTGCAATCTGGCAACACTGAGGCAATGAGACAATGAATGGTATACCTGTAAACCGGTGTACCGCATCATCTTCCCCTTTTAGGATATCTCACCTACCCACCCAGAATATCTCTTCCACTCACCTCCCCCATGATTTTTTTTCCCTGTTTAATCAATGCCATTTGATGCTCAAATGTTGAGACATACATTTTTGTCATCAATTTCAGGTATTTATGTTTTAAAAAAAGAACATCACCCCACCAAAAGTAACGTCCCGATACCAACCGCAATACCTTGCAGTGATCGGTCAATGCCTAGTTGATATTTATTTATTGGTGCTTAAGATCACTTTCAACATCAATGGCTACATCGTGACCACAATATAGGTAAGACAATACTGAGGCTGAATGGTATACTAGTAAACTGGTGTACCACATCATCTTCCCCTTCTAGGATATCTCCCCTACCCACCCTGAATATCCCACCTCCACCCAGGAATTTTTTGTTGTTGTTTACTCAATGCCATTTCATGCTCAAATGTTAAGACATTATAAGTTATTCTGTTTGTTGACAGGGGACATGGTCTCACGTTCCCTGCATGGAATTTATATTCAACCAAGGCGTTAACTGAGACCATGTCCCCTGTCAACAAACAGAATAACGTACATGTCCCATTCTTACAGAAATCGCTTCATTCGAATCGTTTTAAAATTTGTTGTTGTACAGCGAATATTAGAAAGCAGACGTTGTTTCGGTAAGGTGTTAACTTTTATCATAACAGACTGGAGTGATTTCCCTTTATTCAATGTTTACGAATCAATCAACGGGGTGACATGCACTTGATTTGTTTCAGTTTATGTTACAGTAAATTAATGAAAAGAGACCTTATAATCTAATCGGTTTCATAAATAATTACCCATGTTTACATAACTAATCTTTTTGTACGTAATAACGGTACTTTTGTGTTCATTTTACTTCAGTTAAAAGTATTTGTCTCAGTTGATTTCAAGTGAAAAAAGACATTGCGATGAACTGTTGCTTATGGCAACGAGACGCTTTCCTTGACAGTGGACATAAGAATCGCTGACAGTGGACATATGCACGTGCCCGGCGACATAAAATAAAATCAACGAGGCATTGACCAATCACTGCAAGGTATTTGCGGTTGGTATCGGGACATAAATTTTTGTCATCAATTTCAGGTATCTATGTTTTAAAAGAATATCACCCCACCAAATAGTAATGTCATTTAGGCCAGGATTAACAGTCATGTAATCAATCAACATATCAAAAACTGGTGAAAGTTTGTACAAAACACGGTTTGGATTGTGTGTGTCTCTACTTTCAAAGTCAAATAGATTTGAATTGATGACAATCTTCTTTGTTTTTGGGAGGAGGAGGGAGGGGCATATGCAGGCCCAGATATCTCCCCCCTCCCCCTCCACACCTCACATAAGGCATTTTCCACAATTTGGTCTACGTGGAGTTACTAATCATATTATAAAGGATCAGGGATGTGGCTAGAGGGTTTTGAGCTGGGGGGGTGCCACCGGTGTAAATTCCAGCTATGAGTGGTTTCGATAGGTGGTTGCACGTCAGCGCTGGGTGATATCTTTTAACCCTTTAACCAATGAATCGCACACATCCGCCTGCGTAATATGCAAATACAGCTGCTGAAAAAATATTATTTTTCGCAAAATTTCAACAAAACCATATCATGTGACCCCCTTTGAAACGAGCTCGTCGAGCTCATTCCAAAGAGGGGTCACATGATATGGTTTTGTTGAAATTTTTTTTAAAAATTAAATAAAAATGATATTTAAAATAATGAATTTTGAAATCGTCTGCGTTGGGTAAAGGGTTATGAACCCTTTTGAAAATTTTCACTAGTCCTGAAACGGAAAAAGCATCATTTATAATTTGTCTTGGTCAGAAAATTTACCGGATTGATGTCAGAGTCGAAATTTTGAGGCCATGTCAATTTTAGAGTAGGAAATTTGAAACTCAAGTTTCCAGTTGAAAATAAAAGGTCAAAATTTCTCATCATTAGTTGGAATTTTAATATTTTTCATGAACAATGTTAATTTATTGATTTTTGACCTTGGAATTTCCAACTATTGAAAAAAAAAATACTCCTAGCTGGGGGGGTGAAAGAGAGAGATTACTCTGTTTATTACTTTTCATTATTAATGATAATTATATTATTTAACCCTTTACCTAACGTAACAGCCAAAACCGGCCAGCGCTATTCTAAAAAATCGCCAATTAATTTTCATTATTTTTTCATATTTTGTCTCTAAAACATAGGTTATAACCCCTCATTGAGCTCATTCCAAAGAGGGGTCATAACCTTTGTTTTTGAGACAAAAAATGAAAATAATAGTTATTCAAGAATTTTTATTTGCAAGTGTCGACTGCTTTTCATATTAGGGAAAGGGTTAGAAAAACAATGAAGTCCCCATTACACCCACGGCAAAGGGTCTTTGTTTGCGCGCACGGATACATGACACAATTGTTCATTGCATAATTCACTTGTGAAGTTATCGTTTCTAATCAAACCCGGAAATCCCAGTAAATCACACTTTGAAAAGTAATAAAGACATTTATCTTACAATAAACATGTATTTTGTCTGTATTAACTCTGCAACTGTCGTGTATCCGACCCCCTGATACAGATGTTTGTATCAAGGGGGTCGGGTACAAGCATGTTCCTTTCGTGTGAGTTCCATTTTTTTTTCTTTTTGATCATCCGTACGAATAAATAGTTTGTTATATATTCGTCGACATTAATTGACTTATCCCTTATCTAAGATAAAATGATTATTACCATTATCTCGCTCCAGGTTCTAAGGGTAGAACGCAGAGCTCGACTCGGATACATATTTTGTACATCCACATAATGGTAATAATCTCTATGCACCCAATATATATCTCACCCATTATCACAATGTCATGTTCAATGAGACTAAAATCCCGACAATCTGATTGGACAAAAGCTCATGTAGTTTTTTCGATATTTACGACTCCAGTAGCATATGTTACTGTTTGACATCACCACACAAAATATTTGAACTGAAGTTGCTCATTTCGCAATTTTTTCATCAACAGAGTGACTTGTAAACCGCTTCACTTTTGTAGATTTTTCACATGTACAGCTGACGATGTTCAAAATGAAGTGTTATTTAACCCTTTACCTAACATGAAAAGCAGACGACACTTGCAAAAAAAATTCTTGAATAACTATTATTTTCATTTTTTGTCTCAAAAACATAGGTTATTATGACCCCTCGTTGGAATGAGCTCTATGTTTTAGAGACAAAAAATGAAAATAGAATGAAAGTTAAAAAATTTATAGTAATTTATATATTTTTTATACTTACCAATGACCCAGACATAGCTGGTGCTAACTCTCAAAATATAGGGCCAAACACAAATTTTGCCCCCCAATCCCCAAAATTTGCATCTAAAACTAAAGAAAACATGTCCTGAAAGGCCCTCCACACTTCGCCCCTACTGCGCATGCGCAGTGTCAAGGACGTTCCGAAATTGGCGCCATTTATCATTCTAATAACCAGTGCCTGGTAAGCGCTATGTACTCAGCGGGGAGGCAAGAGTTCCCAACTCCTGGGAGGGCCATCCCCGTCTGGGTCATTGGTAAGTATAAAAAATATATAAATTACTATAAATTTTTTAACATTTTTATACTGTACCAATGACCCAGACATAGCTGAATAGTAAAAAGGCTGGAGGGCCAAGGACATAGAGCAAAATGGAATACGCTCAATAAAATAAAATAGAGACATCCCCTGTAGGGAAAAGAGGTAATAGGCCTTACATGTATCTTTCTTATTTATGATAAATTAGAAAGATACAACACCTTCCAAAAATTGAGCTTCATACATCCATGTACTCTATTAATATCCAATAATCCTTATACTAATAATTTTTAAAGTAAGCCAATAATAAAGTAAGTCTAGAGAATAGAGACTCTTATACTCCTAAAAGTGTGTGAGAATTGCATAATCATGTCCGTTGACATATGCAATATTCAAAAGCTATACTTTAAAAACTAAGACTTGAATGAATTTTATAAACTTAAACTTCTCACTAAACAACCATCCCAATAACAGCTCAGAATTACTAACTCCGGAGGAGGTATCCCCTTGTTTTCATAGTAAAAACAGGTGACCCAAGGGAACACCCTCCCCCCCCCCCCCCCCCCTTTTCCTTGCCCTGGGTCAAATAGCCCAGAGCGAAGAGGACAGCCGAACGGAGACACTGCCGAAACAGACAGCCTACCTAGCTATAGTAGCAACTGTTAAGTGAATGACATTCTGAGCAGTAGATAATAGACCTAACAATAGAGGCCTCCAGAAATGGACTCGATATTTCTGAGATAAAATTCATGAATGGATGGCTGAGCGCAATGAGCAGCCTTCAAAAATCTATAATAGCAACACTATTAATGTAAGCCCAAGAAGTAGAAGAACTCTTACTTCATGAGCCGAAATCTTAAGCACAACTGCTAAGCCAATGATATACCATAAGCAGTACGCTAGTTAAAAGAATCCATTAACAATAAAATGGAGCGTAACGTCCTTCTACTAGACATCAAAGACAGAAGAAGCTTACGCCCTTGTAATAAACAGATATCTGTTTATAAATACATAAACTGTACCCGGAAAGAGTAAAGGCCTATGCCCATACGAAGACGGAAGGACCTTAAAATAATAGGTTCCGGATAATAGGAGCCTAACTCTTATGCAACAATCCAACCTAAATAGTAACGGAAGTATTGATTCCGAAACTATGAAAGTGAAAATCATCCATCGATAGTGCATGAAACTCACTGACTCTACAGTAAAAGAGAAATCAACAGAATTACTGTCTAAAAGGTCAGAATTTGAAAACTACTGTTTCCAGAGGCTCAAATGATTACTTAGCTAAATAAGAACCTGAAGTTAAAATCCGTATAGGAATTTAATCTAAAGATTCTAAGTCTATTTATCAAAAAGTTACTAACTGACTTAGATAAAGAGACAAAAGACTCAATTGTAAACTATCATAGAGTGCATAGGTATGAGGTAACATAAACCTATAACGTAATAATAACAGGCTGCAGTAGATCTTGTCAAACAAGTATACTAAAAAGTTGCAATGAGTAGTATGGAGGGATCAACCATATGAACATAATGATCCCTACACCACGACGGAAGAGCCTCCACTTTAGACGCATAGAATAGCGAAGAAGAGGATCTCCTATAGTAAGAAATCGCGTCCAAAGCTCGTCCAGTACAGTGCTTACAATGCAATACGGACCACACAACGGAATACATGAAGGTTGCGACCTTGCTGGTTGTGATAAAGATGACACGATTTACCCAGTGAAAAAAGATCCTCACATAGAGGAAGATTTCACGTTAAGATCCACAGTAGACAAGAGAGTAAATTACTCATGATCTCTGTGAAGATAGAGATGCTATCAACAGAAATGTATTGTGGTTGTTTATCTTAGCAATACCTGCTAAAACAACAGCGCCGGAGGATACGCGTATCCTATCATTCCGTCCTATAGATCAATAGAGCGTTAACAGTATTAGCTCAGAGATCTGGACAAGCCAACACATACGTCTGCAAATGATTAGCAAGCTGTGTCATAAATAAAACATCATTGGGCACTCCCATAGATAGCAAATCTGATTGAATACTTGTTTGTTGAGAGTCCATTTTGACAGCAACAAGCGACCCGTAAGAGAACGGGAGTGCGTTAAAACAATCAGACGACCCAGAATATGACGGATCAAAACTGAACTTGGTGTACTATAACCAACAGACGGATTCTTTCCATTAAATTGAATAACGGAAACGAAAGAGTGCCTCCCTGGTTCCGGAGATACGCCACTACTGTCGAATTAAAGGACAGGAATTTGGGCATGCGTTTCTGAATAATGTTCATGCAATGACATAAAGCAAGCCTAAAAAACATTATTCCGCGGAAGTTAAACTGATAGCTAAAAGACTGCGGAACCCAAAGACCCTGGCACTTCGAATCCGTAGGGATCAGTATATATCCCAATCTGTTTGACTGGAAACCGTCATAACAGCCACACTCGGGTCCGGCAACTGCGGCGGCACTCTCTGAGTCAACCACCGAATATTTGCCCCAGTCTGAATCTCTTGTAACACTAGATAGACAAGAGAATGTATAAATCAAGCAATTCATGGATTGCCGGAAAGTTGCCGTCGAAGAGAAGCTCCTCCGAGAACGAAGCGACTCTGAGAGAGTTCTTAACCTACTATCCACGCGTGGATGAAGCTAGGGCTGCATCACGTCTAACCAACTCCAATCAGCCACTGAAGGGCGGAGTTATACGTGAACAAACTACTGCCCTCAAAAGAAATTACATTGAGAATAATATCCCGTAAATCTTTTCTTGAAGACGTAATGATAACGCCTCAGTAAGGCGGATTACGTATAAAAAAGCGTCTAAGTTAAGTCTACTATACATAATGTCGTTCCCAACATTGAAATTGGAAAAGACATAAACGGCGAAAAAGAATATATGCAGTCTTTAATCACACCGTCTAGACGCATATGAACTCTCGGTATGCCCTGCTCTGCCAAAATAAACTATATGTAAAAAAGATAAAATGGCAGAAATGAGCCACGCAGACAAGAAACTAAACTATCATGCTTAGTAGCAGGCTTGTATATATATATAAATATATATAGCGTCGAAAAATAAAACACATGTTGTAATGACAATATTGGACTGCGTCGGTAAGTCAGGGACAAAGTCCCTGTACCGATCGAAAAATCCGAGTCCAATGACGCTATAAGTTTCTTATCCAAGATCGCAGCAATGAAGTCCGAAAAATAATCACTGGAAGAAATGCCAGAAGATATGAAAGGCATCTTCCGATACTACTAAAGGGAAAACTCGAAATCTTTCGAATCCCTTTCGCCATCCTGTCGGACCCTATAAAGCGTTCGGTCGTCCGTAGCTTGATGCAACCGCGGACCGCACCGACCCAGTGCCGTCGGATAATTCCTGATTCGACCGAGAAACCGTCAATTGCTGGGATGCTGCGAAACAACTGTGCTAACTCGGATAGCACGTCCGTCAGTGAGGCCTGAGGAGCAGCGGTCTTACGATGCATTGCCGCAGGAAGCTCCGAGATCGTTACCCCGTGCATACTTCCAATATGCGAGCGAACGGAGTGTATAGGCCTCGTGTCCCTTGGCTACCGGATGGCGCGACCTATTCGCTGTGGAATCACTGAATGCCGAAACTGATCGGATACTCGAGGTCACGTAGCCAATGTGCGGTCGTGTGCCCTGCTGTGAGGATGAGGAAGCATTAAAGACAGTCTCTCGGACTGTCAATATAACGGAGCGTCCCAAGCAACGGACATATGCTCTGAATGTAAAATATCTGAACCACAACATGCGGTCCCCTATGTTGTTGGCTTCCTCCGATCTGTCCTCAATCTGCCGTCACTGGGTGAGTACTAAAGTAATTAAAGTGCTCGTATCACCCAAATCTCCTTCCTAGACCGCAACGGACGAACCCGGCAGCCGAACCATTCGATGAATGTACGCTACACCGGGTGAGCTAGCGAATGTCACTCCGTAAGCGATAGACATATTCCATGAGCACTTATTGCCGCTAACTCCTCATTAACTATGACGACAGAGGCACACTTTTGAAAGACATCTCCATAACTCTTCGAACAAGAAACCAGAAATGCTTGGATAGCAAGCATAAAATAATAATATATATAGCGTCGTTCAATAATTCGAAAGTTTGTGTGACATTATTGGACTATGTCGGAACTGAGGGACGATGTCCCTGAACCGAACCAAAAAATTTCTAAGTCCACCGACGCTATCAGTTTCTTATCCGGCATCGCAGCATATGTTGTTCCGAAAGGGAAAGCTTGAAATCCACCGAATCCCTTTCGGTATCCCGTCGGACCGGATGAAACTTTCGGACGTCCGTACCCGCTTCCGCGGAGCGTCCCGACCCAGCATCGTCGGATAAAATATATGCGACAGATTCAGTTGATGCTGGGATGCTGCGATAAACTGTGCTATTAAGGAAAGCACGTCCGTTCCCGAGGCCTGTGCAATAGCGGACTTACGATGCATTGCCGCTGGAAGCTCCGTGTACGTTGACTCCCGCACACTTCCTATGCGAACGTCCGGAGTCTGCAGGCCTCGAGTCCCCGGCTACCAACCCAGCGCTGTCGGATAATTCTCGATCCGACACCGTTTCTGTCGGCTGCTGGGATGCTGCGATAAGCTGTGCTATGTGCACAAGAATGTCCGGCGTCGAGACCTGCGGAGGCGCAGTCTATCGCTGCTTCGCCGAGGGCAGCTCCGCATCAGATGGCTCCCGCATACTTTTCCTATGCGAACGTCCGGAGTCCATCGGTCTCGAATCCCTGGCTGTCGGATGGTGTGACCTGGTCGCCGAAGAATCCTTGATCGGCGAAGCTGGTAATATATCGGCGGTCACGCAGCCAAGGTGCGGTCGTGTGCGCTGACGAGAAGAGGAAGCCTTAGCAGTCTCAGCGGACTGCCTATACAACGGAGCGTCCCGAGCGACGGACGTATACTCCGCTAACGACACATTTGTACCACAACATCTGGGGCCAGATGTTGTTGAACGAGAGAGGGGCCTCTCTCGCTTGCCGTCCGGATGGACCGGAACGAGCTATGAACCGGACTAAAAGGCTTCCTCCGTTCTCCCTCCGATCCGCCGTCACTGGGTGTGCATTAAGTTAATTTTATAGTGCTCGCATCACCCCAAAATTCCTTCTAGACCGCAACGGACGAACCCGGCTGCCGAACCATTCGGTGAATGGACGCTACACCGGGCGAGCTAGCGGACGTCAAAGGCCGTCGAACCTACTAGGGTCCTCTTAGGCAATTGGCGTATTACATGAGCACTTTTCCGCTAGCCCTTCATTAATTGTGACGACGGAGGCACACTGTTGGAAGACATCACAGATACATCACCCTAATCTTGATCGTCTGAAATAGAAATTGATAAAGTAGAGTGACCCTGCGGGGAAAGGACCGGAGTGTCCAAATCCCCAACAACATACCGTGACATACGCTTCCCATATTGTCATCGAAATCATACGATACAGAACAGGAGTTAATGCGAGTACACTGACCACATATAGAATGATAATAAGGTCAGAGGAAGACTTCCTCTTAAAACAATAGATCAATATCCTTTCAATGTGAAAAGAAAACAAGTCCTGGTACTCGCACTAACCCCTGGCAATCAAAATACATAATAATAATATGATCCATTAATATAGAAAAAATAATTGAAATCAAAATATTTTGAAAAAATATTTTTTCAGAACAGCCCAAGTTTCTGAAAAGTAACGTTGAGCCCCAATGGATCCCAAGCCTAAGTGTGGACAAAAATTTTAAAAATATTTTAAACAATTTATTCAACACTTACGAACAATAATAATGTATCTAGTTATGATTAAAATAACATAAAGATATTATTATTTAGAAATCCCCCCCTCACACAGAGGGCTGTTGTAAATGTAAACAATGAGTGTAAAAACACTAAAATAAGACTCCAGGCACCCAGGCCCGAAATCAGTTACCAAAAATACACCATCTGATGCAAAACAGAGACTTCCAGGGAAGAAACTGCAGAACATCAGATGGTAGATGCAGAACACAACGCCTAACCACCCGTAGGTGAAGACGTAAACATGGGGAAAGAACAGAATTCATTCTGTTATTCAGCTAAAACTCCCAAGAAATTTTAGTAATAATAATTACAGAAATTATGCCAAAAGCATGGGAGAATAGCAAGGGGGAACTTAAAGGACAGGGAGAGAGGAAAAACACTTGAAAAAACAGTGTAACTAAATAATCAGAAAGACAACAAAATGGCTGCTGCCTTGAAAATAGGTAACTTAACATAATTTCATTAAAAAATTTTAAGTTACAGCCCTGATAATATTCTGTCACACATTCTTTTCCTCTCCTCCTTTTCTATCCTCCTTAGAATCACCATTTCACTAATATTTATGTGTCTGGCATCATTTAAACTGAGATTTAAAAGCACAAAGATCAGTCAGATGTTAACTGATGAAGGGCCAAACTTAGAATGATAAATGGCGCCAATTTCGGAACGTCCTTGACACTGCGCATGCGCAGTAGGGGCGAAGTGTGGAGGGCCTTTCAGGACATGTTTTCTTTAGTTTTAGATGCAAATTTTGGGGATTGGGGGGCAAAATTTGTGTTTGGCCCTATATTTTAAGAGTTAGCACCAGCTATGTCTGGGTCATTGGTACAGTATAAAAATATTAATTGGCGAGTTTTGAGAATAGCGCTGTGCATTTTTGGCCGTTACATTAGGTAAAGGGTTAAAATTACAATCAGTTTACAATTTGAAGTAAGATGAAGTGACCTTGACCTTTATCTGATTACCTGTCCCGTGAAGTTGTGTGGTACACAAGAGCTTTATTTACTAAACTTGTTATTGCTAAAAGTTACCTTGTTCATTTCTGGATGGGGTTTTGGGCTATGAGTAGGATCTTACTGGAACATACATGTTATTGTGATGAACTGATGGTAATATGGTGGAGAACCACTGAGCAATGACAAGCTACATACTAACTCCACACAAGCAGGGTTAGCATTGGTTGAAGACAAGTGCACCATCGATGTGCAGTCTGCCTAACTGCACAATGCCCCCATGTGGGCAATTGTGATTAAGTGTCTTGACCAAGTACACAACAGGGTTGCCAAAAGTGGGATTCGAACCAAGGACCTCTCGGATTACAGCCTGCACCTCTACCTAGTGAGCCACCGCACCCCCCTTCAGGCCTTCAAGGACACTTTCTGAATCTATGACAAGAAGCAAATGAACATTTTGTGAGAATTAAAGTAGATCCTCATTATTTTCTTTGTGAGATTTGATATTGATTCATGCTGGAATTTTAAGCCCTGATTTTTTGCAGATTTGGTTCAGCTGTTATGAATACAATAATTCATCACCTGAAAAGACAAAAGTATTATTTTTATTTTTTATTGTCAGTGACCTTGACATTTACAGGACATACCTGCACATCAACAAAGTTCTTCTCCTTCCATGAGCATATTAACCCTTTAGTACAGTTGACCTATGTTAAACAGAACAACAGTTATTTCCATGAAACCAATTTTTGACCAAGTTTAATTTAGAGTAACACCCCTATGACCCTCGACCTTACAGTTTCAGACTGAAAAATTAGTAGGATTCTTCCCCTTTCATACCTGATGTGTAAATCCGGTGAACATGTGACATGTAAAATAAAAGATGAAATTGGTTAGAAACTAATTTTTGACAAACTTTGATTTATACCAACAGTCAAATGACCTTCGACCTGCGTGTTTAGTTCAGCTGTGATCATGCCTTGAAATAAGCAGACTGTCATCTACAAAATGAGGTCCCCAGAGGGTGAATTTGGTGATGCTACCCTGTTGCCATCACAAAATTTACCCTCTGTGAACCTTAGTCTGAATCAAGGTCTCAAGCCAAAACAGAAAGATGTACCTAGAGTATAAACTGGTCCACTGTATGAGATAGCAGCAGCAATTCACCCTCTGGGGACCTCATTGTACAAATGACAGGTTGCTTATATTCAGGCTTGCTGTGATGAATATATCCAATATTACCAGAAAAAAAGTGCTCTTTTTAGTAACCTTCACATTTGGACTACAACCTGAAAATGGATAGGCTTCTTCTTCCATGAGGGTACAAACTTTAGGTTTGCTGAACCAAAATTATGTAGAACAAAAGTTATTGCCCAGAAACCAATAGAAACCTTGTTCTATTTATAGTAACAGTCCTGTGACCTTTGACCTTATGGTGGCCGACTGCAAATCGAATCTTAGGGGTACCTAATCTATAAATCATGTGAACAAAAAGTTATTGGCCATTAAACAATTATAAATGAAATTCTATTTATAGTAAAAGTCTGATGACCTTTGAACTACACTGTAAGTTCTGTAGACCTGCATTACATGACACTAAAGTTAATGCCTGGAAATGGAATGTTTCGGCCTACCGTACCACCCGCACACCTCCAACAAACTATGGGTGTTATTAGCACAAATATTTCATTTCTGATACAATTTCTTCAAAGTTGATAGTAGCTAATGAGCAAGCCAGGATATAATTTTGGGGGGTGGGGGAGGGGGAGGGGGTGCTGGACAAAATGACAGGTACAAACGGACTCCTATGGAACATTTAGAGACCCTGCTGTACATTTTTTAGCACTGGTCGCAAATAGTAATTTTCAGTCTATTCAAAGCAGTTTAATGAGAATTTACACATACCTTGAAGGTTTATACCATATCATTGATAAGTGAGTGTGACGACAGTACTTCAATTGAAAACACTGCATTCAGGTTGCTTTTTACAATTGTGAATATGGTAATTCAAATCAAGGGGAAGCACTGCATGTTCGATACGTTGCAGGAGTAATCCCCTGGGAATGTGTCCATCTACAAAATCCTTATTTTATGTTTTGGTTTTGAATTGAATTTTATAACATGGTATATGGAATTTGTAAATGATTGGCGAGTATTATGATGACAGGAAATAAACTGTTATGGATTTGTACTTTCAATGAACAAAAATAGAGGTGAGCGATAATTCACCCACCATTTCCACGCATCACTGCTCACTTAACTATGAAAATTGGCCTTGGACAGAGGGACGGGTGCAAGCAACTGGCCATCTGATAAACGCATAACTGAGTCAGACTTTTTCTGTGTCCTACCTTTTATATCCAGGCTTGCTAAAGAGATGATTTTAGAAGATTCATTTTCCTGCTGTTTTTGGATTATTTATTTGTCTGGTATTGTACCAATTAATAACTTTTCAGTTAGGCCTATAAAAAAAAAATTCTTGTTTCTCAGGCAATTTTTCCTCAATTTTATCATGAGGGAGGGAGGCTTTTTTTTTCTTGTTTATTCACAAAACAGTTCTGAAAATAGTTGGAATCAGAAATTCAAGCACTCACACTATGAGGTGGCAAAAGAGTTTCCAGCAGTGAAAATTTCCCATAATGCAGTAGAAAATTTAACCAACTATATCTTGTTTGACAGAGCTCTGTGAGCTCTGTCAAACAAGGTATTATTAGTAACCCCGTGTCTGATCACGTGGTACGGGTTTTTACCTACCCGAAGCCAGCCGTATCCCATTCGGCCGAATGGGATACGGCTGGCTTCGGGTAGGTAAAAACCCATACCACGTGATCAGACACGGGGTAACAAATTTATCTATTGACGTTCCGTTTTAGAAGTACAATCTATTTCATGTGTGAACACACACAGCATGAGATCTTTTATCTTCCATTGTTGAGCCATACAGGTTTCTGTGGAATTTTTGTGCAAAAGAGTTTTTGTGAAAATATGCCAATATGACTAGTATAAAAAAATTATTGAATTTCTTTTTTTCTTTTTCGTCTCAAAAACATAGCTTATGAACCCCACATTGGAAGGTACTCGACAAGCTCATTCCAATAAGGGGTCATGAGCTATATTTTGGAGATAAAAAATTAAAATATAATACATGTACACTGTAAAACTGCAATGACGCGTCTTCTACGGGGTATGGACAATTTGTAGATTTCGGAACGAGGCTTCCACTGGGTATGGGAAATTTGTCAGTGGCTGGGCGGACGTACCATGGGTTTCAATGAATATGGTCTCATACCACGTATCTATCAACCAATCAAATCAAAAAATTCACTTTAGTCAATAGATAAAGTTAGTTAACAAGTAGAGTGGTAAATTATTTTTGGTCCTTAAAATTTCTTTGTGCATCTTTGCCTTGTTACAATTTATGGGAGAGTGCCAGTAGGCACTCTCCCATCAATTGTAACAAGGCAAATCCTAACAGTTAATACAGTTAAAACTAGAAGTCCTGTCACAAAATGCGCACAAATAGCAAGTTGATCTGCATGTTAATCTACGCGTTATGACCATAGTAAGGCTATCAAATTATGTACAAATCGCCTGTGCACAAGCAATGTTTCAGCCAATGGACCTCCGGGTAACCCAGAGGTCCATTGGCCGAAACATTGCCTGTGTTTGCTATGAGTAACCAGGAGAACCTGCCATGCTTTGGATGCCATTTGATATGGCAATTGCGTGCAATTCCTACGCGCAATTAAGCCCAGATAAGCGCGCATTTCGTGACAGGACTTCTAGTTTTAACTGTATAATATCACTTCAAAGATAGTTTGAAGCACATCCACAGAATATGAGCCCTTTAAATTGTGGTACTGACACAAAAAAATAAAGTCCAAATATGGGCTTCCAGCACTTTACCAGTTAAACATTTGTCCAACAAGCACAAAATAGTGTAACAGAAGAGATTTCCTGGTGAAAAAGGGTGATGAGGCAGGTTTTCTATGATGAGGGAGGTGCCAGAGAAACAATAATTTTTGTTTTAATAGCCTTACTCAGAATCATAAAAGTAGTGACTTATATATGAACTTACTTTAAGACTTGCTGCAACCCAGAAGGAATAACACGTATCTACAGGTTTATTGGGTCGGCCCTGGAAACCAGATTGTTGTCGAAGAATACACCACCTTCTTATTCTGTCTAACTCTGTTGTACTAAACGTAGTATTTAGTCTTTTCATTAAAACTAAAGAGGCTAATGCACAAAATGTTGAACCACCTTAATAATGTAAAGAAAAAAAGTTTTGTTATACTGATGTTATTCATGGGTCCAGGCCTGTCTCATTTCACTAATACCCAATTGTGAAACGGTCCAAGAGAGCGACTGCCCCATAGTATAAATAGACAGAACATGATGTGTGTTTGAATCGGTGAGTGTTTTACATAACAAGCTGGAATGGCGTAGTCATACATATGATGAAATATGATTACGCCATTCCAACGAGTTGTGTAAAACACCCACCGATTCAAACACACATCGTGTTCTATGTTTATTACACAACCCATGCATTAAAATTCATTTAAATAAACAAATTTTAATTCCGATGTTTAAATCCAAAGATGAAGAGTCTGTTTGTTTTGATTGAAGCTGTACTGATTAAATGGATCGATAAAAAATCAAAACCTTTTCAGAACCAGTGTTTGTTGAAATTCGTATCACTGTTTCTCTTCAGCTGGTGCCCATTCATGCCTAACCATTTGGTGGCTATTACTGTTAGTACAAATTTGTGCAGATTTGCAAAACAGCTGGAAGAAACATGTTTAAAAGAAGTTCGAAGCATATCAAGATGTACGAAGATTTACCGAAATAAAGTTGACCAATTTAGATACAACGGATTCACAAAACGAGACGGCCATGGGACTAGGTTAATGTTCTGGTTGGAAATGATTGGTTTTTTTTTTAAATATTTAAATTTTATAGTAAATTTCCTTTCTTATTATACCTACCACAATTGTTTACTACAGGCTTGCACTACAGTGGAAGTCCCTAACTCTGAAAATATACTCTCTATTTTGATCTTTCCCAAGTGATTTGGGAAAGAAAAGTGGTGCAAAAGCACCAAGAAAAAAATAAGCCAAAACTGGGTCGAGTACTACCGGTGCACACTCAGTAGGGGATGCTCTTCTCCTGGTACAGATCCACAGCTTCCGGTACCAGTGCACTGTCAAGTAACTAATGAATCATTCTTTTGAATCCGCCAACACTGGAGTTATGTGATGAATAAGAAGACAGGATGGCCTTCATGTAAACAATTGTGGAAGGTATAATAAGAAAGGAAATTTACTATAAAATTTACATTTCTCATCAACCAACCCTACAATTGTTTACTACAGTCTGAATAGATAAGAGGAGGAGGGAATCACATACCCAACCCCCACATAACCCGACTGCACTGGAACCGTGGACAGAAAAAAAGTTCCCTAGGCCTATCAAACCATAGCATCACAAACATTACTAAAAGCAATGAGAGATGAGGCATATGGCTCTGTGTGATGCACAGACAGAAAGGACAGTAAAACAGCACAGGGCTGGAACTAACCTTGAAGAAGCCCAATGGCTAGGGTAGACAACAGCCTGAGCAGAAGAAAGAGGGCCCAAAGAAAAAAGGTCCTCAGACTGCTCCTGCAACTGACGCAGATAGAAGGTGGAGAAAGGATGCATTTGTCCAGTAGGCTGCCTGCATAACATCCGACAACTTGACGGAATTAGCATAAGCCCAGGAGGTAGACAAGGCACACACCCCATAAACAGAAAGACAATTGGTGATACAATTGACAGTTGCTAGACGAATGTAGGTCGTGCGAATAGCAAGACAAATCCATCGAGAAATGGACTGAGGAGAGACAGAAAGAATCGTTTCCTGCCTTTCCTAACGATCTGCGTCCATTTGAGATAAATGCGAAGTGCACAAAATGGACAGAGCAGAGGGCGATTACCCACAGCTGAAGGAAGAGCCCTGATACAGATAGGAGGTGGAGCCGAAAGGAACAATCAGTGGTAAAAGTAACAATGTTGGCGGAGCTCCTGAAAAAGGCCTAACGTGAAAAGCAGACGACACATGCCAAAAAAATTCTTGAATAACTAATTTTTTTCATTTTTTGTCTCAAAAACATAAGTTATGACCACTCATTGGAACGAGCTCGACGAGCTCGTTCCAATGAGGGGTCATAACCTATGTTTTTGAGACAAAAAATGAAAAAAATAATGAAAATTAATTGGTGATTTTTTAGAATAGCGCTGGCCGGTTTTGGCCATTACGTTGGGTAAAGGGTTAAAAGAACATAGTGGCTGACCAGATTGCTGAACTAGTTGCATGATCCTATCTTGGGATGCAAGCCCTACACTTATTTTAAAGTAGGCATATCCCTGAGAGAGAAATCTTAACTCTATATCCATCTCGAATAGCAGACGACACTTGTGAAAAGCTCCCTGAATAAATACAAATTTTAATTATTTTGTCTCAAGCTCCTTCAAATGAAAAACAAATAAGAGTCTGTATGGTGAGCAGGGTATTTTTTGTTCGGTTTTGCATCACTGTTTGTGAAACCAATATCTGCAGAAGATGAATAAATTCCCGAAAACTGGGCTGCATAGTGCGAACCATAGTCATGCTGTTGATTTGTTATGTTAGAATGAAAAATGGTAAGTTGGGCCTGTAGAGTTAAGGTTACAAACTCTCTAAAACTGCTTCACATTACAAGAAAGAAAAAATGTTGGAATTTCTGTGCTTTGATACATAGAGGATATCTAGTGTTTTTGAGTGGATACTGAAAATTATCTCATGAGTGACCGAGACAAATGTTTAATTTCGCGAGCGCTTGAGCAAGCGAAAATGACCATTTGTCTTGGTCACAATTGAGATAATTTTCGGTGTCCACTCAAAAACACTAGATTTTCTTTTTATTGTACACTTTTTATAAAAATCTGTTCAACCCTGAATTGATGCATGAAAGTAAACAGCACATTGAATCACTGAAACGTGGAAGTGATTTGATTGATACTAGGAAGAGATAGCGTCTTGAAATCTGATTCAGCTGGCGGGTTTCTAGTCCAAACATGTCCTGAAAGTCTGTAATATAGGTTTTTGGTTCGGTACGTCCTTTCAAACCAAAAACTTATATTTTTGACTTTCAGGCCATGTTTGGACTAGTGGGTTTCATGCATCAATTCAAGGTGAATACATGTTGAATTATTGCTGGAAATGATCGGTATCCACTCAAAAACATTAGATTTACTTTTCATTATACGTTTTTAGAACAAATTGATCATTTCCAGTGATAATTTGACTCGTATTCGCCTTGAAGTGATGCTTTGAAAGCTGCCATTTTGATTGATACCGTGAAAGTGAAAATTTCTCTATCTTCACAGTGGGGGATACGATTTCTATCTTTCCACAATTTCTTCGATAATCTATCATTTAGCGTATAATAAATTATGATTACAAGCTTAACAATAGTGTTTGATGATACATTACAGATAATTAATTATGCACAGTCAATGCTTCCAATTAAAACCACAAACATTTTAGCCTTAGATGTTTCATTCCCAAGGTGTTTCATAAATTACCCTGAAAATACTTCACTGATAAATTGCATATATTATTCCTACTTTGGTGTTGTGATCACATTTCACAGTACCGCCACATTGCAAATAGACGTGTTACATAATTCCATATATGGCATTAGGGCTACCAAATTGGACAGTGTTAGCATATTTTTGGCACGCGACACCAACAATGAATATCTTTCAACATTTGTTCAGCAATAATACAAATAAAAGTCACGTTGATATTTATAATATTACAATGAAATTTGCCTTTGAGAAAACTAATTATCAATTTCATACCAATAATAACATCATCCAATATGAGTTTGATGTTTGACAATCTCTGTTCATTAAGAAAATATGTGTAATTACGAGTTACATATTACCTAATTTGTATAAATATGATCATTGAGTATGCCGAGTTTGAAGAATTAAAACTCAACTTAATCATATACAGTGGAGCCCACTTAATTGGATATCTCTTAACTGAATAACCCTGTTAAATGAATATAATTTCCCAACACAAAACCATTTACCATACCTCAAGTACAAATTTGACCTGTTAATTGAATATAGGCTATAGAGTAAACTCCTATTAATTTAATAAAAAAATCTTGTAACCTGGTCAGAAATTAACATAACTCTCCCTAGTTTTCCTTTGTTTATAGACCTATTTGGCCTCAGTACATCCAACACAGGTGTTTAATCTATTATATCTTGTTTGACAGAGCTCATAGAGCTCTGTCAAACAAGATATAATAGAATAAATGCTAAGTTTATCTCTAGAATACAGGAAAGAGACAATCCCTGTTAATTGGATACTCCTGTTAATTGAATAATTTTATTTGCAAAGTGGCTATTCAATTAACAGGGTTCCACTGTATTACTGATTGTCAGGGCTGTACAGTGGGTGGAGGATACGGTGGGGGATAGAGTGAGGCATATATTAATGTTTATAACAGCAAGTAGTCACACCCCACAAAATGATACAAGCAATGCAGTGTTTCACTATTCTACAAAATACTGCCTCTAAGGCCTGGTGTTTGACTCAAGCTTGTACAGTACAGGTCAAAATAAGTTGTAGCATAACTGCAATAAACTAAGTATACTGCTGCTCCTGCACTGATAAGATCAAAATCTGACATAATTTTCTGGACAGCTCTCAGTGAGAGCTTTCCAGAAAATGATGTCAGCTTCTGGTCTTTTCAGTATAGGAAGAGGATACATAGTTTATAGTGGTTATCCTATAATTTATTTTGACTTGTACTGTAGTTGTATATCAACATGGAACTGTGGATTAATAGTCACCGACTAGTAGCAACACTATTAACAGTATTATTTATTTATTTATTGGTGTTCAAGGTCACATACTTATGCGCAAATGGCTAATTGTGACCGTCACAGTTTTACAGGTGGAGGAAGCCGGTGTACCTGGAAAGAACCACTGAGCATCGATGAGCAACTGTCAGCTCCTCAACATTCTACCTCTGTTCAAGCTCTGCTCAAGCAGGGTTACAGTGGTTGAAGACATGTGCACCATCGACATGCAGTATGCCTTAATACACAGCGCCATCATGCCCCCATGTAGGCAACCGGGATAAAGTGCCTTGCCAAAGGACACAACACAGGTTGTCCCGGACGAGGATCAAACTCAGGACCTCTAGCATAGAAGTCCAACAGTCTACCACAGAGCCACCACCCTCCCACTATTAACAGTAAGGCAGGATTTACTGAAGTAGCTGTGAGAGTGAATTAAGAACTCCACTGACTGTGCTTTAAATATTATTGGCAGATTTTCTCAATCTGAGGTCTGTTTTTTCTTAAAATATGTCTGTTTCATTAAAAACTTCCTTGAAATCTATTAGCATTTTTTCACCAGTGGTGTTTCGTCATGAAAATGCATTTAAAAATGTATTTTCTTGACTCTAAACCATTTACCCAAAAATCGCGACATCGAAGCCATAGCTGTGACGGGTGGTGCAATCTCACAAAATTCTAAGTTCATCAAGGGCCATAACTCCAAGAAAAATATTTGGAACAACACATGCATTAAACAGTGGCTAGACATCAATAAGATACACTTACATACCAAATATAAAGTCATTCTATCAAGTATTTCAAAAGTTATTGAGTTTTGAAACTTGTTGGTCACAGACAGACCGACAGACCAACCGACCGACAGACCGACCGACCAACAGACAGACACACCGACATTGCCCTTATAGAGCTGCTAGTCGCAACTAAAAATTGCTAAGTAATTTCAAGAGCTGTTAAGCATTTTCATTTGGCCAATATATTTATTTATTTATTGATGTTTAAGGTCACATATTTATGCACAATGGCTAATCATGACCGTGACAGTTTTACGGGTGGAGGAAGCCGGAGTACCCGGAGAGAACCACCAAGCAACGACGAGCAGCTGCCAGCTCCCCAACATCGTAACTCCGCACTGCAGCACAGGCAGGGTTAGACTGGTTGAAGACATGCGAACCATCGACGTGCAGTACGCCTTAGTACACGGCGTCATCGTGCCCCCACATGGGCAATGGGGGTGAAGTGTCTTGCCCAAGGACACAACGCGGTTGCCGCAGGTGGGATTCGAACCAAGGACCTCTCGGCTTGCAGCCTGCACCTCTACCAACTGAGCCACTTCATTTGGCCAATATAAAACTTCAAATCAAAATTTTTAAAACCAAAAATCCCCTGGTGTGTTTTGGAAATAACACAGGTCAGTTTTGGCTGTTACAGTGAGTGAAACAATTAAAATATTACTATTATTGCTAAGCATATAACACAAAGTGAGGCATTAAAAACGAGTATTTTTTGTTTGGCACTTGGTGAGTGGTTAGAAAGTCTTTTTATGAGCCCTGTTACCATAATTAAACTGTATGAGAGAGATACTCTGGACCAATAAGCTAAGGTGTATATTAACTCTAAATCTACCGAGTATTTTCGAAATATTTTTTATCAAATCTAGTCATGGCTGCTGTGTAACAGCCATGACCAGATTTGATGAAAAATATATCCATATTTAACTCAGGAAATCATTGGTCCAAATTTACAGGGGGAGGGAGGAGGGAATTTGATTATTGCGTCCAATTATACTTATTTTAGTGGCAAGAGAAATCCTGTCCTGTGGTCAATCCTATAAACATCCTACACGTGTATACTATTACAAGTGTAATTCCAAGTTCGTGTTCACATGTACTCGAATAGCCAGTAGTATTTTATATTCATGTTTTCTTCGGGTTGTAACTAAGCTACACGCCTAATTTACAACTGCGGCACAGTTTTATAGGATTGACCACTTCACGAACTGTAAGCTGCTGCAGATGAAATCGGCACCAATATTACAAGGATAATATGCCTTTACCAGTGGTTTACAGGATTCAGTTAATTGCCGACTTGTACGCAAAATACACCTGTGGTGAAGCTTATAAATCAAAATCGTCCTATATCACAATGGTACTTACTTATGTTGGTATGTATATAGTTGAAGTGTAATGTTCGCTATACTTTTTATCTCTTTTTATGGTTTACAGGATATTAGTCATGCTGTATTTCGAAATTATAAATTGATTTGTTTTATTGACTATACATATTTATCTTATACTTGTTGAAGAGATAGCCCATGTGTTATAGATTATCTATAACACATACCCCATGTGATATAGATTGGAGAACAGACTATAAGAGATTGACCTTTGACCCTCGACCCTATCAGCGAAATGAATGTCGCATAGAAACCAGGTTACAGGAAGTAAACAAAAACACACATTTTGCGTGGTTAAAAAATAAAATGAAGCAGTTATTTTTACCAATAAAAATACATAAACCATCGCCCAAACCGGAAAGTTTGCCACTGGTATGTTTAATATGGGATATTATGTTATATAATTTATGTTTTTTTTTTAAATTTCGGGGCCACAACTCAGTCAAAATTTATCAAATATCGTCTGGTTAAAATTACCGTAAAATACAAGCAAAACTGACCCTCGATCAAACATGAATTTACACAAAAACACATACGAAGCGCTTGCAATGAGTACCCAAGAAATAGAGACGGAGATATTCGGACAATTCATAGTTAAACACAACATTTCTCCAGTGGTTTCACCTGCTATAACGAATGTACATGGAATCGGAGTATTTGAAATCCTTGATGAGTTCCAACTTGAGTGGGTGGAGCCAGATATAGTTAGGCCTAATCCTCAGGCTCAGAATGAACAAAATGAAGAAACAACTAATGACTCTGTTGTTGAAGATAACATTGATAACATGTCTGAAAGCAGTAGTTCAAGTTGCAGTGACTCAAGCAATGAATCCGATATGTCACATTCTGAACCTGACAGTGACAGTGATGATTCTCATTCTCAATCTGACCATGATGATGAATTTCAATGCCACATTGGCGATAACAGATTCATAGCGATGACCGACGAACAGGCTGCACAGTTTGTAGCAGACAAAGAAAACAAAAATACCACTCGAAAGACTTTATATGACATTAATCTTTTCCGGAAGTTTTTAAAACAGCAGAAACAACGTCCAGATTTTGAACAAATTGACCCAACAACACTAGACCCAATTATTGCAAAATTTATTCTTTGTGTTCGCAAGACTGATGGTAGAGAATATGAACCAGGAACACTGCGAGGACTTATCGCAAGTATTGATAGATATTTGAAGCGTCATCGATACGTAACAACAATAATGGGGTTGAAGGTATCAAACTTATTTGTTGCAACACAAGAAGCGCTACTCGCCAAACAGAGGGACCTAAAACAGAAGGGCCACGGCAATAGACCTAACCGAGCTGATCCATTAAATGATAATGAGATCAAAATGCTGTATGAATCGAAAGTGTTGGGAGGTCATGATCCACAGTCACTATTGCATACTGTGTGGTTTAACAATGCAATCCACCTCGGTGTGAGGGGCACAGCAGCTCACTATAAACTGTGCTGGGGAGACATAAAACTTCAAGTAACATCAGATGGTGTGGAATATTTATCTCACAATGAGACAGATACAAAAACTAGAACTGGAACCGATGTCAGGGACATTCGAAAAGTTACCGGCAAAATCTTTTCCAATCCAGAACTGAACGAAAATGATCCGATCCAGATTTATAAACAGTATGCAAAAATGCGACCGGAGAGTTTCTGCGCAGAATGCGACCCATTCTATATTGCGCCAAGAAAGATACCCCTCAGCGATTCGAGATCGGAGAAATGGTTTGTAAGGCAGCAAGTCGGCCAAAACAAATTAGCTAAGATGATGCGGAATATAGTCGAGAAATGCCCGCAACTCAATATTTCGGGCAAAAAGCTTACCAATACTACCACCAGAAAGACCTGTGTACAGAAACTGCGTGCAGAGAACATTGCACCGACTGACATAATGCAAATAACCGGGCACAAAAACGTTAACTCTGTAAACAATTATTCTGAACTAACATTGAAACAGCAACGAAATATGTCACTAATTTTATCAAATCCAGCATCAACAAGCACATCGGCCAATCAAACTCAAGATCAAGTTCTTACAAAACCCGAAGATGCCAAAGAAACAATGCAAGCCAAATCACTATTGTCAGCACAGGAGAACATTAAAAGTGTGTTTGCTGGTGCCGAAATAAAAATTAAAAAATTGAACTTTTATCAATGTTCCTGTTCGGAAAAGAAATAATTCAGAACTGTATACACATCTTGGTTAAAGTTATAAAATAATAAATTATAAAAATTCCATGTATTAAAATGTTAATCCACTTTATAATTTGTTTTGAAGCACATACAAGATTCAAGTGGAATGAATTGTTGCCAAGTTTCAAGTGGTTTACTTACGTTTTGGCCTTGGGATGTTTTGGCCCTGGCCATTTCGGCATCCAATCAGGGTTTTACGTCTCAGGGTTTTACTGAATTTCTTTTTATAATATTTCAATTTTTTGTAACTTAATTTCCCTCATGTTGATGGTCACCAAAAGCTGTCTTTGAATTAAAAAAAAAACAACTTACCTTTATCGAAAGTTATCTTATCCGTATTAATCCGTGATAATCGCTGAATAAAGTTGAATAAAGCAGGATTTAATTTAATGTTCACAGGGGCGGATCCAGGATTTGAAATTGGGGGGAGGGGGCGTACTAACGTACAGGGCCGACCATGGTAATAATTCACAAGGGGATCGTTGCCTGATCCGCCAGAAATTGTTAACTCTGGAAAATTAGGGGGCGTATGCTGGTTCTGCCCCCCCCCCAACCCCCCACTGGATACGTCCTTGGTTCACTCGTGTTAAGTAGAACCATGTTTCCTACGGAACATATGCAATATTTTAATTTGTTCAAAATAATGTCACCGTCCATTTCTTTGTCATTTTTATAAATATTTGCTGGTTGAGTTGTATTAATTACACTTATTGCTGACGAAGTAAAGAAGTCTTTCTATTCTATTTGAACTGCCTGTTGTTACTGTTAGTCAATTATTCTCTTATCAACATTTTGTGAATAGAACATTATCTTATTGGACAGAATAGATAATAGAGGATACTGAGGTGTTAATTGAACATAAATTTTCCAACTAACAACCTAATAACCTCTATTATCAATCCTGCCGAGGTAATTCCCATCATTAATATTATGGATTGTTCATATAGGACTAGGAGGCCGAAACGCCCAGCGCCGAAACTTCCAGGTCCGAAGCGTCTCGAGGCTGAAGCGTCTCGAGAATGAAACGTCCTAAGGTCGAAACGTCCAAATACCTTTCAAGTAACTCTCACATAAGTGTGTGAAACCCTGCCGTGTGCATTTAAAAACATCCAAGCCTCTTGTGTTATAAAATAGGCGTAAACGCGGTTTACACAGTAAACCAAATTCATTCAGTTTAGGATTCAGTCAAAATTTCCAAGGAATTTGTATAGTCTTTCTATATTATAATATAATGATGACATTCGCAAAATTGTTCATAAATCGTGTCAAATCTGGTGAAATTGATTATCAAACATATTTTTGTCATAAATCATAAGAATTGAGGCGTAAGTATATTTTCTGTAATTGTTTTCCCAGTTACAGGGCCACTTTCTAAGGGGAACTATACTCTATCATTCACTTGAATTTGTAGCCTTGTTATGCACCAACAGCTTTTCCGGGCACACCACATGTATTCATGCCCAACAAGAGAAAGCAGTCGACTCCACTACAGATGAGTCGACATTTTGACACGAAATCATCCCCAAAACCCTTTTAAAAATGCAGAAAAGAACAAAAATGGTCGGTATAAGATAAATACAACAATACCATAGTGTGTTTTGATATGTTTGATATCTCAACTCGTTGAAAGTGAGTTTTTTTCGCTCGGCAAGCCTCGCAAAAAAAACTCACTTTCAACTCGTTGAGATATCAAACATATCAAAACACACTATGGTATTATCGTATATTTAACATTAAAGATAAAAGAGGACTGTAGATAAAAATAATTTGCACTCTATTTTTGAAATGGTACATTAATAACATACAGTGTCAAAATTAAGGTTGTACAGTGGAGCCCACTTAATTGGATATCTTTTAACTGAATAATCCTGTTATTTGAATATAATTTCCCAACACAAAACCATTTACTATACCTCCAGGACAAATTTGACCTATTAATTGAATATAGGTTATAGAGTAAACTCCTGTTTATTGAATAAAAAATCTTGTAACCTGTCGAGAAATTATCTTGACTCTCCCCAGTTTTCCTTTTTTTTATAGACCTATTTGGCCTCGGTACATCCAATACAGACATTTAATCTATTATCTCTTGTTTGGCAGAGCTCATGGAGCTCTGTCAAACAAGATATAATATAATAAATGCCGAGTTTATCTCTAGAATACAGAAAAGTGACACAATCCCTATTAATTGAATACTCCTGTTAATTGAATAATATTCTTTCGCAAAGTGGCTATTAAATGAACAGGGTTTCACTGTACCACCAATATTTCTGATGTTATTGTTCCCATGGTAAGGAGCCGATATAACAAGTTATGCAATAGGTATTTATAGAGTTATAAATTTTGTATTTGTAAACGACTCCAAATGGAATTTAAATATACTGAGATTGGGAACTGTCAGAAAGTAAAAGACTAATCATAGCTATCTCCATGTTCAAATATCCCCAAAATAATACAAAAATTTTATCTTATATAAGAGTATTCAAGTTACAAATTTTTACTATTAAGCCTCCCACGTTTGATGCCAGAGGAGAATATGTTCATCGCTCGACTCAGTGTGTTTGACAAAATAAAGGCAAGATGCGAGAAAGCGCAAGAACACCAGCAACTGTTGTATGGGAGGAAGTGCATTGTTTTGTTCTGTTTTTTTCATAAAATTAGCACTAAATCTTTCTTCCAAAAATCCACCACACCCTCTGTGAAACGGTATCTTCGTCTAAATTCTCTAGCAGATGGCACTTCAAAGTGACTTCCCATAAAATTCACCCATCTCCATGGTGTGCGTGACACAACGCCAAAAGCGCAAACTCAAAATCTCCATCCGAAGAATACGCCATTTTCAAAAATTACAACAACAAAAAAGAGATTGTAGTCACATAAACAGTCCACTCATACATTACACTCGTAAGCTGCTTACATGAGAAATTCATGTGTAAGGTTGCACCCGTATTTTCATGTTAATTTACATGTGTACGCATTGAAAATATGTTGATAGGATTGGTAAATTATCCACACTCGTAGTTGCATGATTATACCTCGGTTTTACAAGTTAGCTATACATGTGTAGGTGTTACCAGTGTAAATAATTGTTTATAGAATTGAACAGAGCTTTTTGGTGACACGTGTACAGGATTTACAACGCCACCACTACACGTGTTAACTTGCACTAGTACAGGTCTGTTTATAGGATTGGATTAGCTGTGCACTAGTAAATTACATGCTCAGACCCACAATTACACATGTAGGGAGTTTTATAGGATTGACCCCTGGGCAGGAAAGTTAAAAAATTTATAGTAATTTATATATTTTTTATACTTACCAATGACCCAGACTTAGCTGGTGCTAACTCTAAAATATTTAGGGCCAAACGCAAATTTTACCCCCAAATCCCCAAAATTTGCATCTAAAATCGAAAAATACATGTCCTATATGGTCCTCCATACTTTTACTCCACTGCGCATGCACAGTGTCAAGGAGGTCTCGAAACTGCCACCAAAAGTCATTCTTACAACCAGTGCCTGGTAAGCGTTATGTACGAAGCGGGGAGGCAAATGTTCCCAATTCCTGGGAGGGCCATCCCAGTCTGGGTCATTGGTAAGTATAAAAAATATATAAATTACTATAAATTTGTTAACATTTTTATACTGTACCAATGACCCAGACTTAGCTGAATAGTAAAAAGGTTGGAGGGCCTAGGACATAAGGAAAATCCAATAGACTCAATTACCTATAACAGACCTATCCCCTCAATGAGAAAAGGAGAGATAGGCTACATGTATCTTTCTTATTTGTATCAAAAAAGAAAGACACAACACCATTCTGTAATTGAGCACAATAATATCAATGATCTCTATAAACATCTAGTATAACCCTTTATACTAATATTTTTAAAAGGAGGGGGAGCAGTGGGTCAGTAGGTAGAGGTGCAGGCTGCAAGCCGAGAGGTCCTCGGTTCGAATCCCACCTGCGGCAACCGCGTTGTGTCCATGGGCAAGACACTTCATCTCCATTGCACGCGTAGGGGGAACGATGACGCCGTGTACTAAGGCATACTGCACGTCGATGGTGGGCATGTCTTCAACCAATCTAACCCTGGCTGTGCTGCAGTGCTGAGTTACGATGTTGGGGAGCTGGCAGCTGCTCGTCGTTGCTCGGTGGTTCTCTCTGGGTACTCCGGCTTCCTCCACCCATAAAACTGTCACAGTCATGATTAGCCATTGTGCATAAATATGTGACCTTAAACACCAATAAATAAATAAATAATTTTTAAAAGGAAAGCCAATAAATACGGGGGTCTAGAGAAATGAGACTCAATATACTCCTTTAAAAGTGTTCGAGGATTGTATATTAACACCCAATTAATCACGTTATACAGATACTTCGCACCAATCAACATTTTAAAAAATATTACACAGATGAATAAACATAGGCTTTACCCTAAAAATCATCTCGAAACCGACTCGAAATTACTGACTCTAAGGGAGGTATTCCCTTGCTTTACACTATAAAGCAGGTGACCTAAGGGCATCCGTCAAAACTGAAAACTCGGATCCGGCAATTGCAGTGGAACTACTTGAGTTAAGCACTGAAAACTTGCCCAAGTCTGAATCTCTTATTCACTTGATTTGACAAGAAGATGCCCGTATCGAGCGAAAGAAACTTCACCCTCCAATTCTGAATTAAAAGAAATTTGGAGAGGACAAATGCATAACTACCCCATTGGAATAAAATCACAGCATATCTGCACAACGTATCAGTCACATGAGATCTCTCGCTGAGACCTTGTCTGAGCGAAGACAATAGCGAGCATAACGACCGATTAATTTCGCTCTGGTGAACGGCAGACGAACGAGAATGTTATGCATCTCGAAGCTCATCCCCCGGTGGGTAAATGGCTTGGAAGAAACCAGATCCGACTTCTCCTTGTTTACTTATGAAACCGAGATGTCGGATCAAAAGAAGCAGAATCTGCACATCGTTCTGAAGCGTTAACTCATTGCGTAGCTCTGAAGAATGTCGTCCAGGAAGGCTGACGATACCGCAGACGAATGAGCTCGGAAATGAGTCATTACCAAGTTCGTTATTCGAGTGAAAGCCCAGGAACTAGATTCAGACCGGAACACATTGGTCGGTGCTGAAACACAATTCCTATGATAAAGAAGCAAAGGTACTTTCTGAACGCCTGATGTACCATGACGTGAAAGTATGTAACTAGAAATCTATGCATGTAGCATAGTTGTACACCCGAATACTCGCTCTGACCGATCGGATGGACTCCATACAGAAACTTAGAACCACGATCAGCTTGTTATCCAGCTCAGATTATGAGTGGACGGAACAAGCCATCTGGTTTTGGAACCAGAAAAGGATGGTTGTAGAAACTTTTAAAATCCTGGATTTCTACGATCTCTATCGCGATCATTCCAGAAGAGACTGGACTTCTGATGGAAGCGAGCCTCTATTCTACTGACTGACGGAAGCTGAGTCCATCTTGGAGAGGATTTCGTTTGAGGAACAATATAGTCCTTCCGAAAACACCCCTTGAATCCAAGGTACGTCCGTAATCTAATCTCAAATAATTGAGAAACTTGATAGACTTCCACTCACTAATACACGATAGAGGATAAAACCATTACCTCCTGGTCCTGCAAGGCTTGCGGAAGGAGAAGCCATGTCCTCTATGGCCCGGACCTCACCTCGTCGACCTAGGGGCGTCTGACCGGAATTATGGCCCCTATCTGAGTCGCTACTCTGACAGTCTCTAGAATAAGACCTAGAGGACGCATGGGAACCACTATAGGAACTTCCCTTGGACGTATTCATCCCAGAAGTGCCTATCCTACTCTTCTCTGCTGAATCCGACTATATGGACGTGAATTTATATAGCAGAGAGTCTAAAGCTTTCTTAGTTAATTGATCATAAACTGCGGAAAGCTTGCCGTCGAAGAAAACTCTCCGGAGACCGGAGCGACTCTGAGAGAGTTTTTCACCTTACTATCTACACGCGTGGATGTAGCTAGGGCCGCATAACGTCAAAACAACTCCATAATGCCACTAAAGGACGGAGTTTACGTGAGGCCCTTGAAAGAACTCTTAAGGAGGTTGTACATCCTAGAATTCTTTTTGCTTTGAGACGTAATGATAACGTTCTGGTAAGGTGATCTGCGTACGATAATGCGTCTAAGCTGTCCCTGATAGACAATATTGTTATTTCCAACATCATGGTTGGAATTGACATAGATGACAGATAAACAATATTAGTTCCTGACCTGGTCGTCTAGACGCAGAGAACTCTCAGAATGCTCTGGCCTGCCGTTTCAAAATATTCGATGAATTGATGAAAGGCAGATGTAGAGCATATTGCCGATAAGAAACCTGACCTGCCCATTAAGGTAGCAAGTTATAAAAATATAGCGTCATTCAACAGATCAAATGTCCGTGAAACATATCTGGACTATGTCGGAAACTGAGGGATGATGTCCCTAAACCGATTAAGAATTCTGTGACCAGTGGCGCTATCCATCTCTTATCTGGCAACGCAGCATTTTGGTCTGGAAGAACAACGCCCGATGATAATGCCGGATGCACTCTACGGCAATTATGTTGTTCTAAAAAGGGAAAATACAACTCATCCGTATCCCTTTCACCATCCTGTCGGACCACTTGAAATTCTTGGTCGTCCATACCTGAACCTGCAGCGGAACGTACCAACCCAGCTTCCTCGGATAATTCCTGATCCGACAGAATTACTGTCGGTTGCTGGGATGCTGCGATAATTTGTGCTATCTGTGATAGCATGTCCGTAACAGAGGCCTGTGGAGCTGCAGTCTTATAGGATTTAGCCGCTGGAAGCTCCTTGGACGTTCACTCCTGCATACCTCTAATATGGTGAATGGTCGAGACACCGGGCGAGCTAGCGGACGGCAATGCCATCGATCCTACTGGGGAACTCCAGGCAATTGACGTATCTACATGAGCACTTTGCCGCTAACTCTTCATTTGACTGTGACAACGGAAGCACACTTACGAAGACATCACGGTAACAATACCTAGTTCATGTTACCCTATGAGACCTGTGGAGCTGTGGTCCTACGTGAATATCCGCTGGAAGCTCCCGGGACGTTCATTCCTGCATTTATATAATATGCGAACGTCCCAACTGGAAAGGTCTCATATCCTTGGCTAGCAGATGGAGTGACCTGGTCAACATGTATTCCTTGGTCGGCGAAGCAGGAGCACCAGGGACGTTCAATCCTGCATTTATATAATATGCGAACGTCCCCTGGAAATCTGGTCACATAGCCAAGGTGCGGTCGTGTGTGTTGACAAAGATGAGGAAACCAATATAACAGCGTTATAGTGGACGTAAGCTCCGACTAAGCGAACAACATACAACAACATCGCAGCGCAGATGTAGATGCAAGAGAGAGGGGCCTCTCTCGCTCATGGTCCGGGGGACCAGGACGAGCTAGCTATCGGACTGACAGGCTTCCTCCGTACTATCCTCGAATCCGTCACTGCTAGGTGTGGAGATCTGAAGTTTTATAGTGCTCGCATCACCCAATCTGCTTCCCTGGACCGCAATGGACTAACCTGGGTGCTGAGCCATTCTTTTCTGGTGAATGGTCGCGACACCGGGTGGACTAGCGGGCGACAATGCCTTCAATAGAACTAGTTAACTCCCAGCAATTGTCGTAATACCTTGAGTACTTCCCGCTAGCCCTAATATTGCAATGACGGAGACACACTTATTGAAGACATCACGGAAACATCACTCTGAGTTCTGAAAAAGAAACTGATAATATATAGTGACCCTACGGAGCTAGGACCATAA
Source organism: Pictodentalium vernedei (assembly GCA_031216915.1). Classification (NCBI taxonomy): domain Eukaryota; kingdom Metazoa; phylum Mollusca; class Scaphopoda; order Dentaliida; family Dentaliidae; genus Pictodentalium; species Pictodentalium vernedei. The sequence continues at coordinate 494,299,181 of CM062293.1, forward strand.
TGGACCTCTCTCCGCAACAAAATACCGTGACACACATCTCCAACTTTGTCATATCAATCAACACACACAGAGCAAGAATTAATGTGACTACATTGACTATAAGAAACACAATGAACTTGTGAATTAGAGGAAGATATCCTCACATTACGATTGAAGAATATTTTTTCAACCAGAAAAAATATACACCATCATATGACTCGCATTAACTCTTGAAATAAATATACATAATATATATATAATTCATTATAACATTCAAAAGAAAAGAATTTTCAAAAAAAAAAAAAATTTTGGAAAAATTTTTTAGAAGAGCCCAAGTTCCCAATGGGAACCCTGAGCCCAAAGGATTCCAAAAAAGCCTAAGTGTGGACACAATTTTTTAATCATTTTGAAAAATTAATGTAACACTTACAGACAATATTAAAGTATCTTGCTATGAACTAAATTAAGCAGAAGACAAGTAATCATTGTCAGAAGTAACAGTTGTCAACATAAGCAAAAGTGTCAACAAACTGGAAACATGACTCCAGGCACTGAAACAAACATGGCCCGAAATCAGCTACCAATTTAAACACTATCTGATGCAAAACAGAGGCTTCCAGAGAAGAAACTGTAGAACATCAGATGGTAGATGCAGATCAAAATGCCTAAACACCCCTAGGGTGAGGACGTAAACATGGGGAAAAAACAGAAAATAATTCTGTTTCCAAGCCAAAACTCCCAAGAAATTTTAGTAATAAACATTACAAAAAATAAGCCAAAAGCATGGGAGAATAGCTAGGGGGGAATAAAGGAAAGGGAGAGAGGAAACACTGATTAAACAATGGAACATTCATAGCAAGAATGACCACAATAAGGTCATGCCACGAAAATAGGTAACATGTAACAATTTCGTAAAATAATAAGTTACAGCCCTGAACATTTGTTTCCACTGTTTTCTCCTCTCCACCTTCTATTTCCACAATATATCCACCATTTCTCTCATAAATATGCATCTGGCATCTTTAAAACTGAGATTTACAAGCACATATAACAGTGAAGGTAACTGTATTGAGGGCCAAACAAAGAATGACTTTTGGTGGCAGTTTCGAGACCTCCTTGACACTGCGCATGCGCAGTGGAGTAAAAGTATGGAGGACCATATAGGACATGTATTTTTTGGTTTTAGATGCAAATTCTGGGGATTGGGGGGTAAAATTTGCGTTTGGCCCTAAATATTTTAGAGTTAGCACCAGCTAAGTCTGGGTCATTGGTACAGTATAAAAATATATGCAAGAAGCATGCAAGGAGTTAATAACACACTCCACTATTAAAAGGCCAGAAAGTAATTTTAAAACCATATTAGGTTTAAGATTCTCTTTACTACACTAAATATTATTCCATTGTGTAATCCTTGGTGAGAGGAGTTTAATAAAAAAAATTTCCATCCAGATATATGTCATCAGCAGTTTCATGAAGCATGATGGGTAATCAAGAAATGCGTTTCCTCGTCAATAAATAGAAGCTGAGCATTATATAGAAGTAGATCAATATAACAATGAAACCTCCTTTCTAATCAGACTGAATGGAATATGGATTTTCAAGGTGAAAATCTATTTATTTATTGGCGTTTAAGGTCACTTTGAATATCTCTGGCTACATTGTGACCACAGCTTAGGTATGAAGTCAATTATAGCCAATCGCTTATACCTATGATGCCCACTTTAAGGACTTCCCTCCCAGGCGTTGGTTCCAGGTACTAATTCATCAGTAAAGCAGAACTTGTTTACCACAGTAAATAACAGTTGTTAACACCAGAAGCTGACATCAGTTTCTGGAAAGCTCTTACAAAGCTTTCCAGAAACTGATGTCACATTCTAGTGATATCAACATAGAAGCAGTGACATACTTAGAAGTTAGTTTGTGGTTATGCTGCATCTTATTTTCATCACTCATACCATACATATTGAGCAAGTCGCCTGCTTACTTCTAAGATTTTTTCTCAGCATTTACATGGTTCATGATATTGGCATGATCAAGTTAAGTGAAAGATTCTGCACATTGATTGTGATTATATACAAATGTATCTCGAACTACTTTCCAAAGTTAAAGTTACTTGAAAGTTTTCACTTCACCGCATACTACATGTGCATGGCAATTGAGACTATGCCCTGTCCCCTGATGATTCTTACACACTAGAACAGGCTTCACAGAAATTGCTGTAGAATCACCAGTTTTCCACAGCAATTTTTTTGTCGAGGAAACAAGGATAAATTACCAGGACTGTTGGGATAACTTGTTCTGTAGCAATGAGTAAACAAAGCTGGAATTAGGACTGGAAGGATTAAATGAGGGAGATTTTTTTAGCACTTTTGCTACACTATGACGGTTTATATTCTTTGACTTTGCAGTTGTGTCTAGGCATGTCTTGGCTATCAAGGCATTAAAGACTTGTCTAGAAACAACTGCTAATAGAGCTGGGTGCTTTTTTTATGGTTTTCCAGTTTGGTTCTGGTTTTTGTGGAAAACTGAAAAAACAAACTGCAAGACCCAGCAATGAATGGCCAAATGGTTTTACTGTGTTTGTGCATAAACTTACCTTACAGCAGGGTTTCCGCTACCAAGGCTGAGGGTCTGTCAACCGGATCCATTCCCCCGCCGATCATTTACTGATAATGCATAAAATCCAGATGAAAAAACGAACAGCATAAAATTCTAGTCAAAATGTGGCCATTCTTCTAACATAGTTGACACATTTTAGGAGCAACATTTCTGGAATAGGCATTCTGCAACTTAACATTGGCGAGAGTCATTTGGGAACTATCACTATTTTCCTCCGTTTGCCGATTAGGTAAGATGTCACATGTGGAATGTAGCAAAGAAATGTTGATAGCTCTGGGTGTTTCCCCGAAGATTCAACAGAATTATTCTCACAAAATCATTCACACTAAAACATGAATTGCCATCTCAGATGCAAGGAAATAGCCTTCCTGCAGTGTTCAGTTCTAAAATTTCCTTCCCCAGCTCAAACCATGGATGTGCCAGGCGATCTGTGATTTTCCCCTCCTACCGCACATACTAATTTATATCTAGCAGAAACCCTTCCAACTGGGAGGGAACTGAACTAGTGGCCACTTTGAACTCTCATCATCTAGTCCATCTGGCAAAGGGGTGAATATGTTGTGTTCTCTTTGGTCACATTTTCTTCCTTATTGACTCGTCCACCGGACTCGAACTCCACCGGACTCGGACTCCACTGGACTCGGATTCCACCGGACGAGCCAATACGGGATAGAACATGACAATGAGAACACAGCATCGATTAGATAGAGAGTAATCACTTGACTGGACTGGTTATGTGAAATAATTCATGAGAGGTGGACATTGTACAAACACGAGTGCACGAATGCGCACAAGTGTTTTACAATATTGTCCCTCACCTAGAATGAATTATTTCACGTAACCAGTCTAATCAAGTGATTACTGTTTATTACTTTTTATTATTAACGATAATTATATTAACCCTTTACCTAACATAACGGCCAGTGCTATTCTCAAAAATCGCCAATTAATTTTCATTATATGTCTCTAAAACATAGGTTATGACCCCTCATTGGAATGAGCTCATCAAGCTCGTTCCAATGAGGGGTCATAACCTATGTTTTTGAGACAAAAAATTAAAATAATAGCTATTCAAGAATTTGTTTTGCAATTTTATTCAAATTAATAAAATTGATAAATTTGTCCCTTGAGTAAAACAAGGCTTCACATAGCTTTTGCATTGCGAAGCCTTCTGACACTCAATGGATGAAATACACCACCACCCATGCTATTCTATAGATTATGAGGTCTAAAACATTAAACAGACCATGCATACGAACTTCTGATTGCAAAGAAATAATTACAAAACATAAAAAATAAAAGAAAAAACGCCCGCCTACATGCAATGTTACAAAAAATGGCCTGAGAAACAGAAGATCTACTTTGTGGTACCTTAGTGAATTTATATTTATAATTATAAGTATACATATTACATACCATGAGCTTCTAAATGTGGACCTTGACCCAATCCTCCTTCATACGACTGCAAATAAAGAAATAAATAAAGAGTACAATCACCATGGACTGGACGTATACCACACGTGGACAGTGATGATAACCCTGCTTGCACAGAGTTAGTACATTAGGAAGTATGACAGTTGCTTGCCATGCTCAGTGGTTCTCTCTGGGTACTCCAGTTTCCTCCACCCATAAAACTTTCTGAAAAGATGTGACCCTGGCTGTCGAAAGTGTCGTTAAATCCAAACAAGCAAATTCAGTGAATTCAAGTCTCCCGCTGGGCAGCAGTTTCAAGGGGAATTAATGCATCCAGTGGAATATAGTTGAGTTGCAAGTGGAATCAGCTGACTCTAAGGACAGTTTGAGTCTGGAAACCATTAGCCAATCAAATTTAAGCAACCTAATTAAATATGCGCAGAAAATGCCCATGTTCAAACTTGAACCAACAATTGATGAAAGTGATGTACTACCCAAATTTCACTGAAATCGACTGACTGTAAGGAAAGTTCTGGAAACGAAAAACACGGAAGGTGTGCACTTACTGTGTATTAGGAGTAGTACTGAATAAATCAAAGTTTCCCTAATTTGCATACTTTTTGCACGAGAACAAAACCCGTATTATATGTGATGTATTGCATGTTATTAAACATTCATACAAAAATTTATTCAAATCCGAACTTTCATATAGAAGTTCTGTACAAAAAAACTGATTACACCCAATTTCAGAACAAAATGGCCGCTGGCGGCCAGCTTGAATTTTGGACCAAACTCCAAAACACATATTCTGGTCTCACAATGACAACAAAGATACCCAAGAAGTTTTGTGAAGATCGGTTCATAAATACAGCTTTTAGTCCGAGGTTCGTTGACGCACAGGGCAGATGAACAGGCAGACGGACAGATTTTTGGTACAAAATTTTCCACATTTGAACTTGACCTAGGTATTGATAAAAGTAATCCATATATGAAATTTCATCGAAATCGGTTGATTTTAAGGAAAGTTAGAGTCTGGAAACCATCAGCCAATCAAATTTCAGCAACCTAATTAAATATGCGCGGAAAATGCCCATATTCGAATTTGGATCCACAATTGATGAAAGTGATCTACTAACCAAATTTCATCGAAATCCGGTCACTGTAAGGAAAGTTAGAGTCTGGAAACGAAAACACGGAAGGACACCCCAAATTTAATATCTCCCATTTTTTTCAAAAAGCGGGAGACAAAAAATAAATACATAAATAATTTATAATTATGATATACATATTACATACCAAGAGCTCCGAGATGTGAACCCTAACTAAATCCTCCTTCATACGACTACAAAGAAGAAATAAACATACTGTACAGTCACCGTGGACTGGTCGTAATCCATATGTGGGCAGTGATGACCACCTATGTGTTTACCAGGTTATACAAATTATCAACAGCAAAATTTTAATTAATGAAGCACTGGGTTTTACCCAGTGCTTCATTAATTAATGTTTTGATGATTCTTCGTGTAATTAATGTTTGGAATCTAATACAGAAAAAAAACATGGTTTTATGATTACTCTTCACCAAACTTCACATACAAATGACACTAGCAATATTTTCCCCTTTCAGCTATATTGTTTTCTGACTGGTGGATCTGAAGAAGGAGATTTTTAAACAAATTTTCTCATATTGCACTAAGTTAACTTTGGGCTGCAATAGAAAGCCCAAATATTAACCGAGGGATCCAATTTGAACAAACTTGAACCTGACCACCAGAGATGTTGCATATCAGATATGAAATCATTCTGACTGATGGATCTGAAGAAGATGATTTTTGAAGAAATTTCCACTGGAGCCCAAATATTAACACAGGGACCGGATTTGAACAAACTTGAATCAAGAGATGTTGAAAAAGAAGATTTTTAAAGAAATGTCCTCATATTGCACTAAGCTAAACTTTGGGCCCCAATGGGGAGCCCAAATATTAACCAAGGGACTCAAATTGAACAAACTTGAATCTGCCCCCCACCCAGAGATGTTGTATACCAAACATGAAAGTAATCTGACTAGTGGATCTTAAGAAGATTTTTAAAGAAATTTCCTCAAATTGCACTAAGTTAAAATTGGGCTTCCACATGGAGCCCAAATATGAACCCAGGGACTCGAATTGAACACACTGGAATCTGACCCCCCTCTCAGTGCAAGATTTGGGTACAAAATTCCCAAGTGGGTATGAAACATTCAGAGTATGAAACGTCCAAAGTACGAAACATCTAGAAAGCCTTTCAGTCAGGTGTGCTAAAAAAAGCTACATTTTTGAAGATTTTCAAGAACCCTGCAATACATATACTGATAGGATCATGAAACTGCTACTGCTACAAAGATAAATCTATTAACACATTTAAGCCATTAATCCCTGATGGTGTCTTCCAAGTCAGCTCAATGACTGCAATTGGAAGAGTCCATATTCATTACCTGGAAGTAGACCGTTCAATATTTTCAAAGTGCAGCCATTCAGCCATATTGACTTGCTTCTCACTGAGTTGTTATCCAACTTGGTGAAATTATATTATATCATGTTCCTGGAGAGGAAAATCAACCTTTAGCGTTCAATGTTAAAAAATTTACCATAATGCTCCAACATTCTATGTTCAAATAGTCAAAATTGAATTTTAAAGTCCATCCATTTCAATGAACTATAAAAACGCGCAATCAAAATACACTTACCAAGCTATTTCTGATATATTCAACTGTCTTTTCTAAATTCACTCCACTCCAATCATTCAATACATAACTAATAAAAGATGCACAATAAATAAATCTCATATCATTCTCTCCTCCTTCTGGAACTGAATAAAAACTGAAAAGATACAAATATAAAAAATGCTATAAAAACAGGCCATGCAAAATTAGACATTGATTTTTCTACCCCATTTGTAAAGGGGACCAGGTACTTGTTCTTAGTAAAAATTTGCATAATTTATTTATTATTTATTAGTGTTTAAGGTCACAAATGTCTGCACAATGGCTAACCGGGACCACAACATGGCGATAAAGGCAAGTTTAGACAATCGTTTATACCAATCTTGCCCATTTTAGAGAACTTCCACCCCAAGCATTGGTGACTGGGTCCTATTTTACCAGTAAAACATAGCTTGCTTACCACAGTAAACAAGCACTGCTTCACTTCCTACGGTTCCCACGGGGGGAAATTAGCATCATAGAGGACCAGAATTAGGAATTCTGTCAGCTTTAGAATGCACTGGAACAATCTCCTCTAAATCTGTATTCATCTAAACTTTTGGAAACAATGTGTGTGGGCGAGTTTTGGGTTTTGAAACTTATGGAGTTATTTTTCCTGGTTAGGGCTATCATGACTATCAACTTTTTTTGAAGTTGACTAATTACCAACATTAGTTGTTGGTTAGTCGATTAATAGTCATTTTCCATAAGTTCAACAAACAGTCTCTAATATACAGTGGAACCCACTTAATTGGATATCTCTTAATTGTATATCCCTGTTAATTGAATATAATTTCCCAACACAAATCCATTTACCATGCCTCCAGTACAAATTTGACCTGTTAATTGAATACAGGTTTTAGAGTAAACTCCTGTTAATTGAATAAAAAATCTTGTAACATGTCGAGAAATTACCCTGACTCTTCCCAGTTTTCCTTTGGTTATAGACCAATTTGGCCTCAGTACATCCAATACAGGCATTTAATCTATTATATCTTGTTTGACAGAGCTCAGATGAACAAAATATAATAGAATAAATGCTAAGTTTTTCTCTAGAATACAGGAAAGTGACACAATCCCTGTTAATTGAATGCTCCTGTTAATTGAATAATTTTCATTGGCAAAGTGGTTATTCAATTAACAGGGTTCCACTGTACTTACAAATTTAAAAGTATGTGCGCACTTCTGCAGGGCTTATACTTCAACGAGAATCTGAGAATTGATTCATGCTAAGAATCTCAAAACTAAACCAGCGAGAAACCATTTACCTAACACTGCGGCAGAAGATTAACCAATACAAGACTAACATGACCTGAAATATCCCGAAACTTTGTCAATAAAATTGTACAAATTAGGCTGTCACTGGGCAAGCCGGTTCCAATGACATCCATATTTGTAAGGTTTTGTCAGTAAATATTGTTTATTTTTTTTTAAAAATAACAAATACAGTTTATGTTTTAAAAATTAACAAAACAGTCTAACGACATCCATATCCCCCACTGACTTTTATGTTATAATAGGAATAATCTCATTATCGACCTGGACATGTACTCATACCCAATAATGTCACTCACCAAATATCATTTAATTTCTTTAATCGCAACTGAAGGGATCTTCCAAAAACCTGCAATTTTGGTAAATTCAAAGTCGACAAGAGCTATAACTCTGGAAAAATGATTCAAATCGAAACTTCGTTTCCATATGCACAAGTACACATCATACTCATACTGCACACCAAGTTTCGTAAAAATCCAATAAAAAATGCAGGAGTTAAGCAGACAAGCATTTGTGACAGAAATATTGCTATAATAGCAACCACGCAAAATTCTTTGCATCAAAAATTCTTAACCACACCTACACATTTCCACTTGATACTGATACTTCAGACTGAGTTTCGTAAAAATGCAATAAAAAATGTAGGAGGAGTTAAGTGGACAAGCCTTTGTGATGGAAATTTTGCTATTTCCAAGGGCTGTAACCATGCAAAATTTGTTGCATCAAACATTCCTGACCACATGCACATCTACACTCGATACTGATACTTCAGACCAAGTTTCGTAAAAATCCAATAAAAAATGTTGGAGGAGTTAAGCAAAGTTTGTGATGGATGGACAGATGGACTGACAAAGTGACAGACAGACACCATTTCAATATCCCCCCAACTTTGTTGGTGGGGGATAAAAGGCTGTGTTGGATAAAGGGTTAGCATGTGTTATCAGTATACAACTGGAGTTCAACGATGGTGGGATCCTAGGACCCCCATAGTGGGTAAGGATTCCACATCCATTTTTGTGAGAATCCAAATGGATTCTCCCAAATTAAGATGAAATATAAGTCCTGCTCTTGTGTTGAGATAAAAATGGAAACACCCAAAATATCTCCAATTAATCTGAAGAATTTAAACATAAGTATGTTTGTACAAATGTTTCTATAACTAATTTCCAGAAACTTCGAATATAAACCTCCCTCCATTCCTACACAAGTTACAAATTTGTAATACAAGCTAACTGACCGTTGTGATAACTTTCTCACTTTTGCAGTTTGGACCTTTGGATTGTTCCAATGGAGTCATTTGCATGACAAAACCGAAAATTCTATTGTCACTGCAGTCTGCAATAATTCTGCAAACTGTGAATTATTCAAATGGTACACCGTTTGAATGATGCTCTTTAATAATGATTAAATGCTGGTTACACGAACCCGGTACTCAGTTATTCAGTACTGAAATTTCAAAAATGCATTTGAGGCACAATCATCCAGAAAAGAAAGCCCACTGGATATTACAAGTAACTTTGGTTAGATATTTCAAAGGTTAACCCTTTACCCAATGTAGACGATATCAAAATTTATTATTTTAAATATCATTTTTAAAATTTTTTCAAACAATTTCAACAAAACCATATCATGTGACCCCTCATTGGAATGAGCTCGACAAGCTCGTTCCAAAGAGGGGTCACATGATATGGTTTTGTTGAAATGTTTTGAAAAATAATATTTTTTCAGCTGCTGAATTTGCATATTACAGAGGCGGATGTGGCCGATTCGCTGGGTAAAGGGTTAATAATCTCACAGTTCATTATATAGTGCAATTTAAACCCAACTTGTACCGCTTTAAAAATGAACGGTTGACTAAAAATAAAAATCTTCAACCACCGCAGTAACATTGACAGTCCAATTCCTGGCACACAATTAGCAGGATACTCACCAGGTGAGACAATGTGACTGTCAATGTATTTATATGTAACTCCCAAATGAAAGGAGAGATGCAGGACTCTGAAACAGTATTGAATGCTATATTTATTATTGTCAGAAAAATTTCAAAACATATCCACCAATTATGTTCGTACCATTGTAAGTTCAATCAGTTTGATGGATTAGGAATTTGAGGTTGGGAATTGGGAAAAATTATGCCCAAATCTCATTGTGAATGGGGCCCTTTTTTGGCTCAAATCATCATCCAGATAAATTCCTCTTAGAGGAATGATTGTTTCATTCCGCTAAAGATTAGCCAAAAAGTAACCATAACAATGCCAGATTTTCCATTCATGCTTAAACAGGTTCATCTAGGTGTGGGTTAACCATTAAGTTCCCACACAGCCACAAAAAAACCCTTTTATATTACTCTGAAAAGTTCTGCAGGTGAATTCTTCCTTGAGGACTCGACTGATAGGATGCATCTGTCTAGACAGTGTATTTACATCATTGTTGGCTGCCTGTACAGGCAGCTAACAATAATGTATAAACACTGTTATGGGTGAGCTAACAACATCTGAAAAAATTAACTGCCCTTCAAGAGAAGGACTTAAAGCTTCAATGCTGACCTGAACGTAACTTCTGACAATTGGAAATGACTACGATTTCCATCAAAAAAAAACCATAACTAGCAAAATATTCACAGTATTATGGTTAAACAATGTTTGGATGGGCCTAAACAATACATACCTGCAATATAAAAAAAAGATTTGCAGCCACAGAATCAAGGTAACTGAGCTAAACATAATTTCTTATGAAATATACAACAGCTGAGCAATCACAAATTCTTATAACCAGAAAATAAGTCATTTTTGGCAGGAAAATGTTAAAAAATTGACAAACACATCCATTCCTAGACTATGAACATTAATAGAAGTAATCACAGCACAAAGTAACATTTAAAAATAGTAACTGCCCTGTAATAGAAGGACTTGAAGTTAGCTAGAATGCTGAACTAAACACACATGTAACAACTGAAAATGACTAAGATTTATCTTGAAAAAAAAATTCCCCACAGAATATACACAGAGTTTGGCTAGTTCTAAACAAAAGACAGCTGGAAAAAAACCCTTTGAAATCAGGGACTCAAAATAACTGAGCTAAAGATAAACTCTTATAAACACACAACAGCTATATGAAGCAGAAACTCTTTTGAAAAACTAAGTCATTTTTAGCAGATAGATGCTAAAAATTTGACAAAAACTATCCATTACAAGGTTATGATGGTGAACAGAAGTAATCACATCCCAAAACAACATCAGAAAGCATCACAAGATCTGAATGCAATTGGACTTGACGCAACCATGAGGACCTAAATGCAAATACTGACAACTTGAAATAATTAAGATTAACTTTCCTCTGCCAAAATAATTTCTCAGTTAGGCCTAAAAAAGTTAAACATCTGTTTCTCAGACCCTCCAACATGGTTCTTTTGGTTGCTGCATGCTCTCTTTTTATAACCAATGGACACTTTAAAAAAATAAAAATTGAATGGTTTATGTCTGATATTTTATGCAAGATAATAAAATTCATAATTTGTCCCATGAGTGCAACAAAGCTTTGCAATGCTTTAGCATTGCAAAGCCTTCTTGTACTCAAGGGACGAAATACACCACCACCCATGCTATTCTGCAGATTACTTGGAGGCCTAAAATATAAAACAAACCAAGAACAATCTTTTGATGGCAAAGAAATAATGACAAAAATAAAAAAATGCCTGCCCATATGCAATTTTACAAAAAAATAGCCTGAGAAACAGAAGATCTACTTTGTGCCAGTTTGTGGGGCCTATAATATAGACAGGATAAGGGATAAACAGGGTTAGAGCTAAACAATGCATACCTTCAATATATAAGCTTTGCAGCAATGGGATTCAAAGCAACTGTGCTAAAGATAAATGCTAACAAATTGGACATGAGCTTTGAGTCGCTGACACTGAGGCACCTGGGGTCATAGCATGACTACATCATAGCAGGTGAGTTAAAAACTGACTGGAAAATGAAGAAATACAAGCTCAGACAAATTTGTGTCCATGGATAACAAATTTTAAGTTAAAATGGGTGATAACTTCACAGCGACATGGCCAATCAATCTCAAAATCAGAGGTTCCTTTAGTGATTAACTACAGTTAAAACTATTAGTCCTGTCACGAATAGTGCGCTTATCTAGGCTTAATTGCGTGTTGGGATTGCGCACAATTGCCATATCAAATGGCATCCAAAGCACGGCAGGTTCTCCTTATTACTCATAGCAAACACATGCAATGTTTCTGCCAATGGACCTCCGGGTTACCCGGAGGTCCATTGGCTGAAACATTGCTCGTGCACAGGCCATATGTACAGAATTTGATAGCTTTACTTGGGCCATAACGCATACATTAACGCGCATATCAACATGCTATTTGTGCACATTTCATGACAGGACTTCTAGTTTTAACTGTAAGTGCCAAGTTTGAAAAATGAAAGTGTCAATGACACTGCAGCTTAACCTGACTGTTTGTAGTGTTTGATGAAAAGGATAATGTTTAATGTTTATGAAAGGATTATGAAATAAGACAAGAATTGTGATAATTGAGAAAATGTATAATTCTGTACCCAACATGCTATGTTTTCAAAAAGAATAATTTCAGGTGTAGACTGACTAAAGAATTGAGGTCTGAGTTGATGTGGCCCTCAGAGTTAGCATATGTCAACCAAAGTTACGAAGTTACGGTAAAATTATTTTAAAAAAACTACCTGTAGAGTGTGACAGAAGAATTAGGTCTGAGGCCTGGAGCCCCATATCTCTCTCATGATATGATTGATCGAACTCAACCAAAATGGGAAATTCATCTGGACATTCATTCAGAAATCCATCTGTACATTACAACACCAAGCCACTTAACTCTTTACCCAATGTAATGGCCAAAATTGGCCAGCGCTGTTCACAAAAATCGCCAGTTAATTTTCATTATATTTTTCACTTTGGTCATGATCTGTCACTCGTTGAGCTCTTTCCAAAAAGGGGTCATAACCTATGTTTTTAAGGCAAAAAATTAGCTATTTAAGAATTTTGTTTGCAAGTGTCGTCTTCTTTTCATGTTAGGTAAAGGGTTAACCAAGTTGCAACAAAATCACCGCATAAATATGGGCTGTAGACTGTATCAAAGGTTTTAAGAGTAAGCGCTCGTGAGGCCCTCACCACTGACCAATGTGACCAATTTAGACCAAAATACATGTAGGATGTTCTCATCTAGTCATCAGAATAAATCATACTACCAAGTTACTAATGAAGCTGCTTCATAAATACAGCCAAAAACTGTGATAAACTCGAGATGGTCTGTCGCTTGGTATTCCCTCACCGTGGCATACTGCCTAGTGTGGGTGACTGAAAAGGGGCATTCAATTCGAAGTAAAAAAAAATCCAATATAGCCACCAGTCGACCATCTTGAAACCGAGCAGGAAAAAAATTATGTCACACACTTCCCTTCATCATGTTGATCATTTTTGTGAAGTTTCATGAAAATGCAGCTGAAAGTGTGGAAGTAGTTCGCTCCACAAGTTTACATAAAAAAAATCCAATATGGCCACCAGTCGGCCATCTTGAGATCGAGAGGGAAAAATATTATGTCACGCACTTCCCCTCATCATGTTGATCATTTTTGGAAAGTTTCATGAAAATGCAGCTAAAACTGTGGAAGTAGTTCGCTCCACAAGTTTACATGTGCAACGGACCGACGACGACAGACAAGGTGACTCCTATATACCCCCCCCCCCCACCCCCCCAAACTTCGTTTTGTGGGGGTATAATAAAGACTTTCGGATTCGATCACATCACAGTTGACAGATCATGACCAATTTAGGATGTTCTCATCTAGACATCATATAAAAAGAAAGGATGCTCCATGTTTGTGAATGGATTATTAAATAAGGCAAGAACTGTGATAACTGACATGTTACATTCTATACCTTATAGTTTATGCATTCAACAAGAATAATAAGAGGTGTAGACTATGATAAAAGAATTTAGACTCAAAACTCGAGCTGCCCTCATGGTTGACCGATCTGAACCAAAACAGGGCTATATCATATCAAGTCATCCTACCAAGTTACAATGAAATCCCTTCATTAATATGAACTGTAGACTGTGCTATACAAATCTAGGTCACGTGCCCTTGCAGCCATCATGGTCGACTGATTACTTCAAAAATAGGACATATTCATCTAGACATTATGCTGAATCATCCTACCAATTTACAAAGAAATCTCTTCATAAATGCAACCCTGTAGACTGCGCTAAAGGAATCTAGGTTGCATGCCTGTGCGGCAACCATGGTTGACCGATTATGATCAAAATAGGACGTTCTCATCTAGACATTATACCAAGTCATCCAACCAATTTACAATGAAATCCCTTCATAAATGCAACCTGTAGACAGTACTAAAGGAATCTAGGTCACATGCCCTAGCGGCCTTCATGGTTGGCCGAAATCGACAAAATAGGACGTTCTCATCCAGACATCATACAGAGTCATCCATCCAAGTTACAATGAAATCCCTTCATAAATACGACCTGTAGACTGTGCTAAAGGTCACATGCCCCTGTGGTCATCACAGTTAACCAAAACCGACCAAAATAGGACATTCTCATCTATACATTATATGGAGTCATCCTACAAAGTTACACGTACAATGAAATCCCTTTATAAATATGACCTGCAGACTGTGCTAAAGGTTTTCGGGTTTTAAATCCATGCAGTCATCACGGTTGCCCGATTGTAATCAAAATGGGATGTTCTCAACTTGTCATGACCTCAAATCTGCACATTAAATTCTGTGATGATCAGACAAGAACTACAGGGTGTAGCCAGCGCCAAAGAAAATGTGAACAGACTTACAGACTTACACATGCATGATGGCAATGGCTTATCTTGACTTTGTCAAGTTAAGCTAAAAACATAAGACATTTTTAACAAAACTGTATCATGTGACCCCTCATTGGAATGAGTTTGTCAAGGTTGTTCCAATGAAAGGTCACGATACAGTTTTGTGGAAATGTTTTTAAACATTTGAAAAATAAATAATTAAAATAACAAATTTTGATATGTGCGTTGGGTAAGGTTTTTTTTTCCGTTGTAGCAACTTAAATGCATCAGCATGGCTGTCATTGATGAAGTCACTACAAAGTCAGGATTTGGGCTTATTTCCAAGTATGGGACTCTGAACCTGACATATCTGAGCCAGTGCAGTATTATGGACATTTTAAAATTTTACCTCAAAATCATAAGTTATGACCCCCCCCCCCCACCCCCCCCACCACTCCCCCCCCCCCCCCAACAATGAGATGAGCTCAATAAAATCTTTCCAATAAGGTGTGATAAGCTTTGTTTTCAAGGCAAAATTTTACAGAACTAATCAAATTTGTGTCATGTTCATTAACCCTTTACCTAACACGAAAAGCAGACGACACTTGCAAAACATATTCTTGAATAACTCATTTTTTTCATTTTTTGTTTCAAAAACATAGGTTATGACCCCTCTTTGGAGACAAAAAATGAAAAAAATAATGAATATTTATTGGCGATTTTTGAGAATAGCACTGGCCGGTTTTGGATGTTACGTTGGGTAAAGGGTTAATAGCACAAGCCAGGCATTGCCATTTCTGGATAGATAATTATGAAACTGAATTGTCACACATGTTCACCCTTCTCCCAACACAGATAACATCAAAATTTATTATTTTAAATATTACTTCTCTCACATTTTTAAAAAAATTCCAACAAAACCATATCATGTGACCCTTCACTGGAATGAGCCCACCGGGATCATTCCCAATGAGGGGTCACATGATATGGTTTTGTTGAAATTTTTTGAAAATTCTTTTTCAACTACTCTGACAGATCCGACTGATTTGTTAGGTAAAGACTCAATTATTATAACCCTTTCTGCTTACCAAATAAAACAATTTACTTACCTTCCATCCTCTAGCTGTAATTTTTTCAAGCCTTCCAATATACCTTTTTTATTAACTCTACTTAAATCATCTCCTAATATCACAAGTGTTGATAAAGCAGTGTATGTCATTGCTATATGTGAACTATCATGTGGAATGGGATTCTTCCTGGCCTAGAAAATACATATAATAAACAGTAAACAGGGGCAGATAATTAAGTCTACTTAAATTATCTCTTTAACCCTTTACCCAACGCAGACGATATCAAAATTTATTATTTTAAATATCATTTTTTCAAATGTTTCAAAAAATTTAAAAAAAACCATATCATGTGACCCCTCATTGGAATGAGCTCGATGAGCTCATTCCAACGAGGGGTCACATGATATGGTTTTGTTGAAATTTTTTGAAAAATAATATTTTTTTAACTGCTCAATTTGCATATTACGAGGGTGGATGCGGGCGATTCGTTGGGTAAAGGGTTAACTCTTCACCCACTGAATACATGTATTTTCAAAATATGTTACATTAAATCTTGTCATGGCTGCTGTGAAGATTTGATAAAAAAAAATCTATCTAGGCTTAACTCCAGAAATCATTGGTCAAGAAACCTATTCAATTAACAGGAAAAGTTTTTGCTAAATGTGCCATGTTATACTTATTTCAATGACAAGAGACTTCATGTCCTGGGTAGGAATATCAGCAAGTGGCATGCATGGAATTAAATTACAAGTGAGTGTTGATAATATGGCATTTAAAGCTGCTATTTTGGAAAGATTTAGATTCTTTTTGACAAAAAATTTAAATTCTATACCCAATTTTTTTTTTAATTATACTTTAGAGCTGGGGTGTTTTTCAGGTTTCCAGTTTGGTTCCATTTTATGTGGCAAACCAGAAAACCGAACCGCAAAACCTAGCCAAAAATGGCTTAACGGTTTTATTTTACTGTACATATATTTGTTCATAATCAAACTATCTTACTGGGAGGGAACTGGACTAGTGACCACTATGAAGTCTTGTCACTTGGTCTATCTGGCAAAGTTGTGAATGTGTCATGTTCCAATTGTGACATTTTCACCCTTCATGACTTGTCCACTGGACAATCCAATGAGGGAAAAAATGTGACAATGAGAACACACAAGCCAGAAAATAAGCAGACTGTCATCTGCAAAATGAGGTCTCCAGAGGGTAAATTTAGTGATGCTACCCTGCTTAGCAGGGTAGCATCACTAAATTTACCCTCTGTTAACCTCATTCTGAATCAGGATCTCAAAACTAAACAGAAAGAGGTACCCAGAGGATAAATTGGCCCACTGTATGGAATAGCGTCATCAAATTCACCCTCTGGGGTCCTCATTCTGCAAATGTCAGACTGCTTATTTTCAGGCCTGAGAACACAACATAGATTAGATGAACATTATTCATTTGTTATCCTAATTATGTTTTTTTTTTTCTCTGAATGAATAGGCTTAGCAACTGATCCCTTAGAATCCCTAAGAATGAGAAACGGGGAGTTAGGCTGAACCCAATGGAGATGCTTTTGTGGTGAGAGTCATCGTACAGACGATTGTGAAATTTTCCCAAGTTAGGGAACCTGAAGTTTTATTTACTATCTGTTCTTAACACATAGAAACACCAAACCAAAACTGAGGTTTCTTCCTGAAACCGAACCAAAACCGAATCTGAACTCAAAACCACCCAGCTCTACTATACTTACCAAAGTATATTACCCACCAGGCAACTAAATAAGTTATTTATATGTGCACCCCCCCCCCCCCCCCCCCCCCCCCCCACACACACACACACACCCTGAAGCCATCAACTGTGCACAGAATTCTCTCTTTTGGTTTTGATGTTAGAAAAATTTTACAATGAAAGTGTGGGGGAAAATGAACAAGCAAATTCAGTGAATTCATGTCTCCCGCTGGGCAGCAGTTTCAAGGGGAATTAATGCATCCAGTGGAATATAGTTGAGTTGCAAGTGGAAGTTATTTAGAAGAGACAGAACAGACAGTGCTTCAGACAGTGGTTATCAGATTTATTTTCACAGAGGTCACTGTCAAAGCAAGTAAAGTAATGTGGAGTATAACTGTGAGAATCACTAAAAATTAAGACTGTATGATAAGACATATTACATTAAACTGATGGGAAAAGTGTTAACCAACCTGTACAGCTTGTGATTGGAAGTTAATGAAACCTTGTAAGTGATGTCCAGATAATAATGTGGTCTGTATATGGTACTGGGAGAGTCTGACTTTGTAGAGTTGCAAAAGAAGTAATGATGAAGGCCAAAATATTGCCATGAAAATGAGTAGGTTCATTCACAATCTGCAGAAAATTATACCGATGAAGAAAAGTGGTAAAATGTGAATTTGCCGGATCCATGTTGAAGTCACCAAGAATCGTCGAAATCAGTTGACTCTAAGGATAGTTTGAGTCAGGAAACTATCAGCCAATCAAATTTAAGCAACCTAATTAAATATGCACAGAAAATGCCCATGTTCGAACTTGACCTAGGTATTGATAAAAGTAATCCATAAATGAAATTTCATTGAAATCGGTTGACTCAAAGGAAAGTTAGAGTCTGGAAACCATCAGCCAATCAAATTTAAGCCACCTAATTAAATATGCACAGAAAATGCCCATGTTCGAACTTGACCTAGGTATTGATAAAAGTAATCCATAAATGAAATTTCATTGAAATCGGTTGACTCAAAGGAAAGTTAGAGTCTGGAAACCATCAGCCAATCAAATTTAAGCCACCTAATTAAATATGCACGGAAAATGCCCATGTTCGAACTTGGACCCACTGATTGATCAAAGTGATGTACTACCCAAATTTCATTGAAATCCACTGACTGTAAGGAAAGTTAAGAGTTTGGAAACGAAAAACACGGAAGGTGTGCACTTACTGTGTATTAGTAGTAGTACTGAATAAATCAAAGTTTCCCAAATTTGCATAATTTTTGCACGAGAACAAAACCTGTATTATATGTGATGTATTGCATGTTACTAAACATTCATACACAAATTTATTCAAATCCGAACTTTCATGTAGAAGTTCTGTACAAAAAACTGATTACACCCAATTTCGGAACAAAATGGCCGCTGGCACACATATTCTGGTCTCACAATGATAACAAAGATACCCAAGAAGTTTCGTGAAGATCGGTTCATAAATATGGCTTTTAGTCCGAGGTGCGTTGACGCACGAGGCAGACGGACAGGCAGACAGACAGATTTTCGGTACAAAATTTACAACATTCGAGCTTGACATAGGTATTGATAAAAGTAATCCATATATGAAATTTCATCGAAGTTAAAAAATTTATAGTAATTTATATATTTTTTATATTTACCAATGACCCAGACTTAGCTGGTGCTAACTCTAACAAAACCAGGGCCAAACACAAATTTTGCCCCCCAATCCCCAAAATTTGTATCCAAAACAAAAAGAAATCATGTCCTAAAGGACCTCCATACTACGCCTCTACTGCGCATGCGCAGTGACGCAGACATCCCGAAATTGGCGCCAATTATCATTCTTACTGGCAGTGCCTGGTCAGCGCTATGTACTCAGTGGGGAGGCAAGAGTTCCCAACTCCAGGGAGGGCCATCCCCGTCTGGGTCATTGGTAAGTATAAAAAATATATAAATTACTATAAATTTTTTAACATTTTTATACTGTACCAATGACCCAGACTTAGCTGAATAGTAAACAGGCTGGAGGGCCTAGGACATAGAGGAAAATCCAATAAGCTCAACTATATAGTAAAGAGGTAACCCCTTAAGGAGAAAAGGAGTATTAGGCTTTACATGTATCTTTCTTACTTAATATTAAATTAGAAAGATACACTACCCTTAATAATTGAGCACAATAACATTCATGTTCTCTATTAACATCCAGTATATCCCTTATACTAATTATTTTTAAAGCAAGCCAATAAATAAAGTAGTCCAGAGAATTGAGACTCTTTATAGTCATTTAAAAGTGTCCGAGTATTGTATATTAAAGCCCGTTTGACACTTGACATATACAAATGCTTCACACCGAGCTACACTTTAAAAATAAGACATGAATGAATTTTAACATTAATATTACACTTTAAAACCATCCCGGAAGCGACTCAGAAATACTGACTTGGAGGAGGCATTCCCTTGCTTTTCACTATAAAGCAGGTGACCTAAGGGAACACCCCCCCTTCCCCTTGCCCTGGGTCAAATAGCCCAGAGCGAAGAGGGCAGCCGGACGGAGTCACTGCTGGAACAGAAAGCCTGCAGAACTATAGTTACAACTGTTTAGTGGACGACATTCTGAGCAACAGATAACGGACCTAAACAATGCAGGTCTCCAGAAATGGACTCAATATTTCTGAGATAAAAATTCGTAAATGTGGATGGCTGAGACCAATAAGCAGCCTTCATTAAATCTGTAATAGCAACACTATTAGCATAAGCCCAGGAAGTAGAAAGAGCTCTTACTTCATGAGCAGAAATCTTAAGCACAGACTGCTGAGAAGAAGATAAATCTTCATAAGCAGTACGGATAGTTAATTGAATCCATGTAGCAATAGAATGGACCGAAATGTCCTTTCTATTAGGCATCAAAGACAGAAAGAAACGTTTCCGTCCCTTTCTGATAAACTGAGATCTCTGTTTATATATACATAACGCTCTAACAGGACAGAGTAAAGGCCTACGCCCGTCTGAAGACGGAAGAGCCTTAATAACAATAGGTTCCGGATATTTATTAGGAGCCTGATTCTTAGCTAAAAAACTCACATTAGTAGTGAAGGTGATAGTGTTCCCAACACTACAATAGTGAGAATCATCCACCGACAGTGCATGAAGCTCACTGACTCTTCTAGCAGAAGAGAAAGCTAAGAGAAAAGCTGTCTTATAAGATAAGAATTTGAAATCTACTGTCCCAAGAGGTTCAAATGGCTTTTCCTTCAATCTAAGAAGAACCCAAGCTAAATTCCACTTAGGAATTAATCTAAGAGTTCTGGGTCTATTTATCGAAAAGTTTCTAACCAACTTAGATAAAGAGACATTAGATCGAATTTGTAAACTATCATGATGTGCATAGGTATCAGATAACATAGATCTATAACCCTTTATAGTAACAGGCTGCAGTTTGATTTCGTCAAACAAGAAAACTAGAAAGTTTGCAATGTCTGGTATAGAGGGATCGAATATATCTACAGAATGATCCCTACACCAACGACGAAAAACCTTCCACTTAGCCGCATAGTTTAGCGAAGAGGAGGTCCTCCTACAGTTAGAAATCGCGTCCACTGCTCGTCCTGTAAAGTGTTTGCCATGCAAGAAGGACCGCACAACGGAAAAACGTGAAGGTTGAGACCTTGCGGGTTGTGATGGAGTTGGCGCGATTTCCCCTGCGAAAGAAGATCCTCTCGTGGAGGAAGCTTCCGCGGTAGGTCCCACAACAGACACCTGAGTAGATTTATCCACGGTCTCTGTGGCGACAGAGATGCTACCAACAGAATCTTGCATTGAGATTGTTTTATCTTTAGCAATACTTGTTGAATTAACGGCGCTGGAGGATACGCATATCCTATCATTCCGTCCCAAGGGATCGACAGAGCATCTACTGCAAATGCTCTTGGATCCGGACACGGAGACACATACGTCTGCAACTGATTGTTGAGATGTGTCGCAAATAAGTCTATCATTGGCCGTTCCCATTGGTAGCAAATCTGATTGAATACTTGTTTGTTGAGAGTCCACTCCGACGGCAACAAGCGACCCTTTCGTGAAAGGGAGTCTGCTAGCACATTCAGACGACCCGGTATGTGACGGACCGAAAGAAGAACGTGATGTTCTAGCGCAAACAGAAGGATTCTTTCCGTTAGATTGAACAACGGAACTGAATGAGTGCCTCCCTGATTCCGTATATACGCCACTACTGTCGTATTGTCGGATAGGATTTAGACATGAGCATTGTGAATAATGTCCATCCAGTGACGTAACGCAAGCCAAATTGACATCATTTCCTTGATGTTTATGTGCTTGCACAGGAATTGCGGATCCCAAAGACCCTGGCATCTCGAATCCGTTGGGATTAATGATGCACCCCAACCTGTTTGACTGGCATCCGTCATAATGGTAAAACTCGGATCCGGCAACTGCAGCGGAACTCCCTGAGTTAACCACTGAATGTTTGCCCAAGTCTGAATCTCTTGTTTCACTTGATCTGACAAGAGAACGTCTACATCGAGCGAATGAATTTTCACACTCCAATTCTGAGTCAAGAAAATTTGAAGAGGACGTGTGCGTAACCGCCCCATCGGAATGAGATCCGCGGCGGCTCCGCACAGACCTATCAGTCTCATAAATTCTCTCGCCGTGACTTTGTCTGCGTGCAGACAATAGCGAGCGTAACAACTGACTAATTTCGCTCTGGTTAACGGCAGACGAACGAGATTGTTGTGCGTCTCGAAGCTCATTCCCAGATGAGTGAATGACTTGGACGGCACCAGATCCGACTTACTATAAAACCGAGACGTCGGAGCAATAGAAGAAGATTCTGAACATCGTTCTGAAGCGTTAACTCGTTGCCGTACCTCTGAAGAATGTCGTCCAGGTAGGCCGACGTTACCGCAGACGAATGAGCTCGGAAATAGATCATTACCGAGTTCATTACCCGAGTGAAAGCCCAGGGTGCTAGATTCAATCCGAAGCACATCGCCCGGAATTGATACACCACTCCTAGGACTGCGAAGCGTAGGTACTTTCGGAATGTCGGATGTACCATGACGTGAAAGTACGCATCTTTGAGATCTATGTTCGTTGCATAATCGTTCACCCGAATACTCGCTCTGACCGATCAAATCGTCTCCATATAAAACTTCGGAGCGACGATCAGCTTGTTTATCCAGCTCAAATCTATGACTGGACGGAACGAGCCGTCTGGTTTCGGAACCAGAAACAGATGGCTGTAGAATCCCGGAGATTCCTGGTTTTCTACGACCTCTACCGCGTTCTTCATTAAAAGAGACTGCACCTCTGATAACAGAGCGTCTCTTTTCTGCGGATTTGACGGAAGATGAGTCCACTTTGGACTTCGAGTTAATGGAGGCTTTCGTTTGAAGGATATCTTTAGACCTTCCGAAGTCACTCCTCTCACCCAAGGGTCGTCCGTAATCGACGCCCATTCTTGTGAAAAGCTCGACAACCTTCCGCCAACCGGTACGCGATAGAGGTTTAAGCCATCACCTCCTGGACCTGCGAGGCCTGCGGTAGGAGAAACCACGTCCTCCACAGCCCGCACCTCGCCACGTCCGACCGATTGTCCCGGCCTGAAGGACGTCCCGAACGAGAGTCGCTACCCTGACGGTCTCTCGAATAAGACCAAGAGGACGCACCGGAACCTCTATAGGAACCTCTCTTGGGCGCATTAGACCCAGAAGTGCCTGTCTTATTCGTGTCTGCTGTATCCGACTTCTTAGGAGCAGATTTGAACAACAGAGAATCCTTAGCTTTCTTTGTAATTTTATCATAAATAGCAGAAAGCTTGCCGTCAAAGAGAAGTTCTCCTGAGACCGAAGCGACTCTAAGAGAGTTCTTCACCTTAGTATCCACTAGTGTGGATGTAGCTAGGGCTGCGTCACGTCTAACCAACTCCAGATTTGCCACTGAAAGGGCGGAGTTACACGTGGAATAAGCTACTGCCCTTGAAAGAAGTCTTAAAGAGGATTGTATATCCTGAAACTCTTTCCCTTGAAGGCGCAGTGATAACGCCTTAGTAAGGTGATCTGCGTAAGATAAGGCATCTAAATTGGCTCTGTTAGACGCAACAGTTGTTTCCAACACCGCGGTTGGAATAGAAGCCGACGACGGTAATGATAGCTCTAAGTCTTCCGCCTTGTTGTCCATACGCAGAGGAACTCTCGGTATACCCTGTCCTGCCGTATCGAATTTATTCCTTGCATTAATGAAAGGCAGGTTGAGAGTATTAGCGGACAAGAAACCTGCTTTCCCCGTCTTGGAAGCAAGTTTAAATATAGCGTCGTTCAATAAATCAAATGTTCTTGCAACATTATTGGACTGCGACGGAAACTCGGGAGCGATGTCCCTGAACCGCTCAAAAAATTCAGAGTCCAATGATGCTATAATCCTCTTGTCCGGAACCGCAGCAGTCTGGCCCGACGGAACAACTTGAGGGAGAAAGTGCCGGATGAAGTCCACGGCAGCTTTATGTTGTTCCAAAAGGGATAGCTCCAAGTCATCCGTATCCCTTTCACCATCCGGTCGGACCTCATGAGGTTCCCGGTCGTCCGCCCCCGATGCTTCGGCGGAGCGTACCGACCCAGCGCCGTCGGATAATTCTCGATCCGACACCGTTTCTGTCGGCTGCTGGGATGCTGCGATAAGCTGTGCTATCTGCACAAGAATGTCCGGCGTCAAGACCTGCGAAGGCGCAGTCTTTCGCTGCTTCGCCGAGGGCAGCTCCGCATCAGATGGCTCCCGCATACTTTTCCTATGCGAACGTCCGGAGTCCATCGAATCCCTGGCTGCCGGATGGTGTGACCTGGTCGCCGAAGAATCCTTGATCGGCGAAGCTGGTAATACATCGGCGGGCACGCAGCCAAGGTGCGGTCGTGTGCGCTGACGAGAAGAGGAAGCCTTAACAGTCTCTGCGGACTGCTTATACAACGGAGCGTCCCGAGCGACGGACGTATGCTCCGCTAAAGACACATTTTGTACCACAACATCTGGTCCCAGATGTTGTTGTACGAGAGAGGGGCCTCTCTCGCTCGCGGCCCGGCTGGACCTGGACGAGCTAGGAACCGGACTCAAAGGCTTCCTCCGTTCTCGCTTACTATCCGCCGTCACTGGGTGTGCATCTATTATGTTTATAGTGCTCGCATCACCCAAAATTTCCTCCTGGACCGCATCGGACGAACCCGGCTGCCGAACCATTCGGTGAATGGACGCTATACCGGGCGAGCTAGCGGACGACATTTGTCTAATCTCCATGAGCACTTTTGCCGCTAGCTCTGAATTCATTTGTGACGACGGACGCACACTTGTAGAAGATAACATGGAAACATCACCCTGTTCTGGTTCCTCTGAAATAGAAACTGAGAGAGTAGAGTGACCTTGCGGAGAAAGAGCCGGCATAGCCCTTTCTCAGGAAACAACATATCGTGACACACGTTTCCAATGTTTCTCATCCCAATATTCACATATAGGACAGGGATTAATGCGAGAACACTGACTACAATTAATACAATGATCATGAAAGTCAGAGGAAGATTTCTTCCTATTACAATTTGAACAATGTCCCTTCATTGTGAAAGAACAACAACAAGTCCCAGTTACTCGCAAAAACCCCTGACACAAAGATACATAATAACATGATCCATTAATAAATGAAAAAACAATTGCAAATCAAAATAATTTTGAAAAAATATTTTTTCAGCGAAGCCCAAGTTGCTGAAAAGTAACATTGAGCCCCGATGGATCCGATGGATTAACAATTGCAACTGTGGTTATGTATACGAAAGCCCTGAACATTTTCTCCTCCAATGTCCCCTGTATACAGACAAGCGTGTCACGCTACTTCAAAGCCTAAATCAGTTGAATGTATCCTTTTCGGATTTACTATTTGGAAACACACGTTTTAACAAAGAGGATAACGAACATATTGCAAATGCCGTACATAAATTTCTCTCGGATTCTAAACGTTTTGCCAACGCATAGCGGGAGTGCAGTGGCTTAGCTCCCACAGTCTGTTTTCTCATAATTTATGGATTTCGCGACAGGAGTTCCATGCTGTCCGGAGTGCAATGAATTATCTTTGCACTTGGGACGGTATGGAGCTCAGGTCGCGATTGCTTTATCAACTGGAAATGCTGGCTTTTCGCTGGGGAAACAGTTACCTGTGAGTGCCACAATCTAACTGGAAACACTGGCTTTTCGCTGGGGAAACAGTTACCTGTGAGTGTCACACGTCCATGCGCACTGCCACTCCGCCTTTACGACTTATGTAAGCATTCGTGTAAACGGCATAGCATTCAGATATTGAGATCTAACAAGAAAATAAAACATTATTCTCCACATGCACCTGCACTGTTTTCTTAATGTATTTTGTCGCATATCTTTCTTTCTGTTTCAAATACTGTATATTACAACAATGTAGGGTGAGGCCATTTATAGGCACTGCCTGTTCGCCAAACCCATTTCTGCTTACGAGAAATAAAATATTGTTTAAAAAAAAAAAAAAAAAAAATTTAGTCAGTTGTTTATCTCTTAACCCGACAAGTATTTCCCATCAAATCTGGTCATGGCTGCTGTGAAGCAGCCATGACTAAATCTGATAATTCTTATAAATTTCTCTGAAGAAATCACTGGTGAAAAAATCCATTCAATTTACGTGGGGAAAAATTTGATACAATATGCCAAAATTATACTTATCTTAGAGGCAAAAGTAAATCTGTCCCGACAGGAATATAAGCTAGCTGCATGCAAGGAGTTATTCCTAAGCTGCTCATTTTAGGGGATGTCCACACATAAAGAATGCCAGGCCTTATCTTAAGCTCACTAAGAACTATTATGATTTTTTGCACCTCTACTGATTTGAGATTCTAATAACTTGTATATGAGATGCTGTTTTCATTAGTATTTTTTTAGGTGGTCTTGATTTTAAAGTATTTTATTTATGATATCTCAAGCCACTCATGTAAGTGTGCCACGATCAAGCCTGAAAATAAGCAATCTGTCATTTGCAAACTGAGGTTCCCAGAGGGTAAATTTGCTGATGCTATACCATACAGTGTGCCAATGTATCCTCTGGATACCTCTTGCTGTTTAGGCTTGAAACCTTGTTCAGAATGAGGTTCACAGAGGGTACATTTAGTGATGCTACCCTGCTGTGCAGGGTAGCATCACCAAATTCACCCTCTGGGGTCCTCATTCTGCAGATGACAGTCTACTTATTTTCAAGCTTTGCCACGATCTGATCTCAATTTGATTACAAAGCGGCTGATTTTGTGATCACAGTACAAAACACATTAACTCTTAACCTGCCAGGTATTTTCTTGAATTTTTTCATGTAATCTGGTCATGGCTGCTTAGAAACAGCCATGACTGGATTTGATGAAAAACTCGAACAGATGAAGCCCAGCTTTTTTTCTTGATATGATTGGTCCAATTTACAGTGATGCATTCTGTTGGACAGAAGCCAAATTATACCCTTTCTATTGGCAGAGTTTTGGTGTCCTTGCAGGAATATCTGCCAGCAGCATGCAAGGAGTTAACTTATAACTGATCTCCTTTAAGTATTTGTTATCAATTTTGTTGTTTGCAAACCAATCACCAAATTTGCTTTTACACAAACGATATACAACAAGTGTATTGTATAAAACAGGCTGTTAATTGAAAATAGAATGTGTTTTCATTTCTGGAATTTACTGTAAAAAAAATTCCAAAATCCAGTATTAGTATTTATTACACACCCGTAGCTGTATTTGTCACGATCACATGGATTTTAGGGGCATGCGGTAATTTTAAGCAGAAAGCTCTAGTGCAATCCGATAAAAAGGATCCTTTGAGTGCACAAGTTCTCTCGTTAGACTGGTTCTTATAGTTTACAGCATTCAGTGGAACATAACCAATGAGAACCATCGGCTATATTTATCTGTCGGAATTACCGATTCTCACTGCAAAGTGTTTGATGCACAACTATGCTAAAAACTATTGATATTCATGCAAGACACATGGTCTCTGCCAAGAAATTGAACAGTGAAACTCAACCGTTGCTTTCGTTATTGAAAACCGAGGAAAACTTAATTAATTTTAGGGCAAAAAAGTCCAATTGGGTTCGAAATTGGAGCCAGCCACTAGTACATTTCCTATAAAATTTGGTAACAATATTGCCCTAACTGCTATGTGCTGCCGACGAGTCGATATGAGGCCTACTTTGTAATCCTATTCGATTCACACTTCGGCAATGAAGCAGCACGTTTGCCAACGCAAATATACTTTGAAGAGCAAGTTAAGTTGAAGTAGTTATCAGAAAGCAAGACTAAATCAATCTTGAAAACTAGTTACCATGAAGCGGAAAAACAGACGGTGACACACCAACAATGCCTGCATATGTTTGACAGCTAGTACATGCAGTTACGGAGTATTTCCATTAGTCGCTTGAATCCTGCACCCTACATAACATGTAACCAACTAACTCTGTGCATTTTTACAGCCTTAGTAAATGCATATTTTCATGCAGTGTGTGATATGACAGCCAGTCAGCTAATCCTCTGCAATGCATATGATTAATTAGTATATATTAGGCCACACAAAGTAGATGTTCTGTTTCTCAGGCCAAGTTTTGTAAAATTGCATGCATGCAACGGTTTTTTATTTTATATTTTATTTTTGTAATTATTTCTTTGCCATCAGAAGTTCATATTCTTGGTTTATTTTATGTTTTAGGCCTCATAATCTACAGAATAGCAAGGGTGGTGGTGTATTTTGTCCCTTTGGTGCAACAAGGCTTTGCAATGCTAAAGCATTGCAAAGCCTTGTTGCACTCAAGGGACAAATTTATCAATTTTATTAACTTGTGTAAAATATCAGACATAAACCATTTAATTTTATTTTTTCAAGTTTGCATTGGTCATAAAAAGAGAACATGCGGCAGCCAAAAGGACCATGCGGGAGGGACTGAGAAACAGATTTTTAATTTTATTAAGCCTTAGCTTGCCAACTAATTCTGTGCAATGCATATGGATAATTAGTTTCTATTAGCTTGCCAACTAATTCTGTGCATTCAGTGCAATGCATATGGTTAATTAGTATATATTAGCTTGCCAACTAATTCTGTGCAATGCATATGGTTAATTAGTATATATTAGCTTGCCAACTAATTCTGTGCAATGCATATGGTTAATTAGTATATATTAGCTTGACAACTAATTCTGTGCAATGCATATGGTTAATTAGTATATATTAGCTTGCCAACTAATTCTGTGCAATGCATATGGTTAATTAGTATATATTAGCTTGACAACTAATTCTGTGCAATGCATATGGTTAATTAGTTTCTATTAGCTTGCCAACTAATTCTGTGCATTCGGAGCAATGCATATGGTTAATTAGTATATATTAGCTTGCCAACTAATTCTGTGCAATGCATATGGTTTATTAGTATATATTAGCTTGCCAACTAATTCTGTGCAATGCATATGGTTAATTAGTATATATTAGCTTGACAACTAATTCTGTGCAATGCATATGGTTAATTAGTATATATTAGCTTGCCAACTAATTCTGTGCAATGCATATGGTTAATTAGTATATATTAGCTTGCCACTAATTCTCTGCAATGCATATGGTTAATTAGTATATATTAGCTTGCCAACTAACAGTACAGACCGGAATAATAGTACAGGGTGGAAAAATAGCCTGAATCTATAGTGCAGACTGGAATAATAGTACAGGGGTGGGGGGGGGGGGGGGGGGGGTGGTGGTGTCTTTGAAGTGAGTCAGTTTATGCATGGTAATATTCAATTAATTTTGTCCCTTGATTACAACTGGGAATTTAATAACCATACATATCAGAATAAGCATCATACAGGGCAGAAAAAAGTCCTCAAAATCAATAATAATAATGTATGATTATTTGGCACCCAAGAATAGTGTAAATCTCATCTATATTAACATTTTGCCCGATGTAATGACAAAAATCAGCTTAATGATCTCTCATTGGAATGGATTGGGGAAATTCTTTTTAGTGAATTCCAGAAATGAAAACTTATTCTATTTTCCTGTTAATAGGTTGTTTTATGTATAATGGGTTGGAAAGAGTAAATATGAGCCTTGATGTTCCTTAACAAGTAACAGTACTTACTTCTTCTGGATTGTATGGATTACCCATTGTAGAAGAACCTCGGAAGCCACATAGTGATATATTGCTCTCTGAAAAATATATTTATATGTAATGTAGTAGTGATGAAGAGATTAATCAGTATACGATCAGCCATCGGCCAATAAGCACCCATCGGTTGACAATGGGTAGTCGGGGGTGTGGAATTGGCCCTCGGCAATGGTCACACATCACAAATTGTCGAGATTTCCTCAATTCATCAATCAGATTAACAATGTTTTTATTGAAATGACTCTTGAGTGATTCGAAGTTCCATTTGATCTTGTCAAATTTCACCGACCAGTGTGAATACATGTGTGACTAGAGATGTTCAATTCTTGGGGATAATCATGCGTTAAAGGGGGAAACTCAGGTGCAGCGATTGCAGAAGTACGATAGCCTTCTTTTGGACTTGTGTACTTGTAAACACTAGGAGTGTCACGAGGGAGCATGCATCTTCAGTTTCACTTTGATCCAGCCGCCCCGGGAAATGGAGTAGACAACTGTGTTCACTCAAGTCATGACTGTCGACTTGATATTAAAGAAATCTGAATGTGACAGTAAGAAATTGCAGGAACTTGCTTGCGAAATTATGTATATTACCTTTGATGCATTTCGGCAATGGCTTCCACAAAAGATAAAACTGTAGTGTTCGGGTTTATGTTTGTTTTGTTTTGTTTTATTCTGCTTTGATTCCAGTCTCTCAAATATTATGTATGCAATATGGCAGCACCCATAAGTAAAATAAATGTGCACCTCATCAATAATTAAATCATTAATTAAAACTCTCAACATAACCAATGTTATAGTCCTGCATGTTTTTGTAAATTTCACTGCTCAGTAAGGGACTGCATGCACAAGAAGTAATCAGTAAAGAAACAAAGGAATGGATTATGAAAAGGTTTTTAAAATGAATTCCAGAAATGAAAACATTATAAGTTATTGTGATGAACTAATGGTAACATGGTCAGAGGTTTGCAGCTCGGGGCTTTTGTTCAACCGATGTGATACATCGAGGTTGAACATACTCTCCGAGCCGCAAACATCAGACCATGTTACCGTCAACTCATCACAATAACGTATATGTTCCAATAAGACACTAACACTACCCATAGCCCAAAACCTACATCGTGAAACACTAGAGGCTTATTTAATAAACTTGGGATCGCTAAAAGTTACCTTGTTCAAGGTTACTTTTAACGATCACAGGTTTAGTAAATAAACCTTTCGTGTACCCCACAACAACACTGGATAAATAATCAATAAACCAGATGAACTCATTCCATCTCAGTCCAAATCGTAAATCTGTTTGTCATTTAAACAATACTTCACCCAGAACACCGTGAAAAATCCAGAAAAATGAAGTGGCTTGCTAGTCACTCCGTTGATGAAGCAATTATGAAACGGGTGACATACAGTTAAAACTAGAAGTCCTGTCACGAACTGTGCGCTTATCTAGGCTTAATTGCGCGTATGAATTCCGCGCAATTGCCATATCGAATCGCATCCAAAGCACGACGGGTTCTCCTGGTTACTCATAGCAAACACAAGCAATGTTTCTGCCAATGGACCTCCGGGTTACCCGGAAGTCAATTGGCTGAAACATTGCTTCCTGCACAGGCCATATGTACAGAATTTGATAGCCTTACTATGGTCATAACGCGCAGATTAACGCGCAGATCGAAGTGCTATTTGTGCGCATTTCACGACAGGACTTCTAGTTTTAACTGTAATTTCTAACATTTCGTGTTGTGACATCAGACAGTAGCATTTGCAACTGGAGCTGTAAACATAAAATAAACTATGCCAGCTCTCATCCAATCAGAGGGCGAGGATTTTACTCTTATTGGAACTTATTCTATTTTCAATTAATAGCTTGTTTTATGTATACTGAGTTGGAAAGAGTAAACATAAGCCTTGATATACATAAACAGTACTTACAGTACTCCTCCCAGACTATATTGATTACCCATTGTAGAGGAACCACGAATTGGTGCTTTCTCCACCAATAAAACTGTGTGACACATATAATCTGGGCTGCTAAAGGTGGTGTTAAACCCAAATAAACAGTCAATCTGTCTGCACTATTAACAAGACATTAATTGAAAATAGAATTTATTGCACACCTATGCTTTTATTTTCATAAAATACACACTGTTTCTACAAAAACTGAAGTGAACAATAAATTATTTTGTATTGTCTTTGAACAATACAGATCACATGCGCGAACTATTTCTTTTTTTACGTTTTGGTTATTTTTGGCAATAATTTGTGTTTTTAATATATTTTCTTTAGTAAACTGTGGGCTTGCAATAAATACAGAACAGTATATGCATTCGAACTATCATTTTTTACCATACAAGATCGATTTCAGCGGAGGGATAATATTGAACAATTTCACTGCTAAGTAAGGGGACTGCATGCACAAGAAGTAATCAGTAAAGAAACAAAGGAATGGATTAAGAAAAGGTTTTTAAAATGAATTCCAGAAATGAAAACATTATAAGTTATTGTGATGAACTAACGGTAACATTGTCAGAGATTTGCAGCTCGGAGCTTTTGTTCAACCGATATGTGATGCATCGAGGTTGAACATACTCTCCGAGCCGCAAACATCAGACCATGGCAGGTTCTCCTTGTTACCCATAGCAAACACAAGCAATGTTCCTGCCAATGGACCTCCGGGTTACCCGGAGGTCCATCGGCTGAAACTTTGCTTCTGCACAGGCCGTATGTGCAGAATTTGATAGCCGAAGGCTTTGAGTTCAATATTATCCCTCTGCAAAAATCGATTAATAAGTTTTTAGTAAACTACAGGCATGCAATAAATACATAACAGCATACGCGTTCAAACTGTCATTTTTAACCACACTCAATAGATTTGGGCGGAGGGATAATATTGAACTCGAAGCCTTCACATGGACCACCGGGTTAAAGTTTACAAGTGCATCTTGTGTTTTGTCCTCAAAAATTGTAAATATTCACCAAGTGAAAAATCTATCTCGCCGCAGTTTACTGGTAATCTTCCCTCCACATACTGTCGTCTCGATATTTTCTTTCTGTATGATCGGTTCAGTTCATGATTTCACAACCGACCTCGCTAATAGCATATAATATTTTGCATTGCACAGCGCAAATGCTCTGTGTATTTCAGATTACTTCATTCTTCTGCAGTAAAGAGCACATTAACCAACAGGAATTTTCTGTGCTACAGTTAAAACTAGAAGTCCTGTCATGAACTGTGCGCTAATCTAGGCTTAATTGCACGTCGGAATTGCGCACAATTACCATATCACATGGCATCCAAAGCATGACAGGTTCTCCTGGTTACTCAGAGCAAACCCAGGCAATGTTTCTGCCAATGGACCTCCGGGTTACCCGGAGGTCCATTGGCTGAAACATTGCTTGCGACACATTTGTACAGAATTTGATAGCCTTACTATGATCATAACGCGTAGATTAACACGCAGATCGACGTGCTGTTTCTGCGCATTTCTTGACAGGACTTCTTGTTTCAACTGCAATTGTGACAGGATTTCTAG
This sequence comes from Pictodentalium vernedei, assembly GCA_031216915.1. Taxonomy (NCBI): domain Eukaryota; kingdom Metazoa; phylum Mollusca; class Scaphopoda; order Dentaliida; family Dentaliidae; genus Pictodentalium; species Pictodentalium vernedei. The sequence goes on from CM062293.1 coordinate 494,332,549, forward strand.
TTTAAGCTGTATATATACATGAAACTAAACACTGACTAAGGCTGTAAAAATGCACAGAGTTAGTTGGTTACATGTTACATAGGGTGCAGGATTCAAGCAACTAATGGAAAACCTCATACTGGATTGTACAGTTAAAACTAGAAGTCCTGTCACGACCTGTGCACTTATCTAGGCTTAATTTTGCGTAGGAATTGCGTGCAATTGCCATATCGAATGGGACCCAAAGCGTGGCAGGTTCTCCTTGTTACCAATAGCAAACACAAGCAATGTTCCTGTCAATGGACCTCCGGGTTACCCGGAGGTCCATCGGCTGAAACTTTGCTTATGCACAGGCTGTATGTGCAGAATTTGATAGTCTTACCATCGTCATAACGTGCAGATTAACACGCAATTCGACGTGCTATTTGTGCGCATTTCAGGACAGGACTTCTAGTTTCAACTGTAGACATGTTTTTTAAGTGAATTCGAAAAATAAAAACCTATTTTATTTTCAATTAACCCTTAAGTCCTCAGATTAATTTTAAAGTATTTATGGCCTTTTTCTGCTTACATAGTTATTGATGACTTGGCAGTGGTTCTACATCACTGCTGGCTGCCTATACAGGCAGCCAGCAGTGATGTAGAACCACTGCCAGGGAAAATTCAGTCTTCATACAAGAGTAATAAAAAAGATTACACAAGGGAGCACCTGCTTCAATGCAACATAAAAGTGGCGGTTTGGGGCTATATGGGGGCTTAAGGGTTAATAGCTTGGAGTATTCATATTTGATATTCAGTCATATTCAATACATTTTTTCAAGTACAGTGGAACCCTGTTAACTGAATAGCCACTTTGCCAATGAAAATTATTCAATTAACAGGAGTATTCAATTAACAGGGATTGTGTCACTTTCCTGTATTCTAGAGATAAACTCGGCATTTATTCTATTATATCTTGTTTGACAGAGCTCCATGAGCTCTGTCAAACAAGATATAATAGATTAAATGCCTGCACTGGATGTACTGAGGTCAAATAGGTCTATAAATCAAGGAAAACTGAGGAGAGTCAGGGTAATTTCTCGACTGGTTACAAGATTTTCTATTCAATTAACAGGAGTTTACTCTATAACCTATACAGGGCTCAAAATAACCGGTATCGCATTTCATGATGCAAAACTCGCTTTTAGCGACACAAATTATTATCTCTCATCGCATTTCACGATACGAAAACTCTGCAGTCTCTGGAATTTACGGTGGAATTTAATAACGCCGTCACATTTTAAAGAGGAAAACCCACACTTTTTCCTATCACATGCATTATTGAGTCACAAATCTTTTATTGGGCGACTTTGATTTTCATTAAATTAACATGTATTATAAAGAAAAAAAAAACAAAACCTGCTGTGCTGTTTTCATTTTTTTGTACGGACCTGTACTGGTCTTAACAGGCTATGGAAATTTGTCAAAACAGAGCAATGCACATCAAGGGAGGTAATGAACTTACACACAATGAGGTCATGTCACAGCAACAAGAAGTGGAGTTTCAAGCATCTTTTAGCAGTGAAGACGTGAAAGAACAAATAAATGAAGATGATTACCTGTACTTTTTTCTAAAAGAACAACCACACGATCTGAACTGAACAGTTACCAGGGAAAGAGTAGAAGAATAATTCATATTTAATCTTAGTCAGACACAGTCATGTTAAAATGAGATGAGATGATTACTATTGTGGGCGTGATTTGGAGTATTTTATATTGACAGAAATTGCACATGGCCAACTGGCGTTGGCAGTTACACTTTCAGTCCACAAAAAAGACAAGAGACGAGTCAAAATTTTAATAAAGACAATATACTTACCAGTACCTCATTAAAAGCACAGTAGTTCATTGAGACCCAACGCCCCCCCACCCACGCCCCCCCCCCCCCCCCCCCCCCAAAAAAAATCCCCTTAGCAATGAAAACACCAAACAATGTCCCGTTTACGAATTGGCAAGTAGAAAGCTACAAGTACTATATTTCACCTGTTTTCATTTCACTGCCCATGGCATGACTGGTGGTGTGAAATAGATATCCCATCCAACTCATAGGGAAACTTACCTGTTTTAGTTTATTTAATTTATGGACCTAATTTTGTTCCATGGTTTTGCATGTGTCCCTCATCGAATTCTGACAACCTATTTTTGTTTTATTCCAATTTCTTCCTTTTGTTGGGGAGTGTTCAAATCTTGAAATATGGGGGACTACAACACAGGAAAGTATGAGATGTGTGTGATTTGTGCTTTTTTAGGTTACAGGATGTGTTTAGCCCTGATTTGGGGAGGGGGGATGGATGTCACACTTAGAACTTCGTTTTTTCTGAGTTATGACATACGCACGATAACCTGTTGCTTAAATGTTGAAATATGAGGGACTACAACACAGATGGATATGTGTGATTTGTGCTTTTTTAGGTTACAGGACGTTTTCAACCCTGATTTGGGGGGGGGGGAGGGTTGAGACGTCACACCTAGATCTTCGTTTTTTGTGAGTTATGAATGTGTACAGAATATGTGGAGATGCAGTGTCAGATCGACTAATTAAACAAGACATACTGGTGTGAATTCATGAATTTAGTATGCATGTATGATGTAATATAGATATATAGCCTACAAGTACAAGAGTATAGTCTTCTATCTATCTACAGAGGTACTCACAACTTGGTACTAGAAAGATGCTATGCAATTTTCAAAAAATGCTATGCAATTTTTTAAACTGTGTAGCATTTTGCTACGCATTGAAAAAAATTTATTTTGAGCCCTGAACCTATATTCAATTAACAGGTAAAATTTGTACTGGCGGTATGGTAAATGGTTTTGTGTTGAGAAATTATATTCAATTAACAGGGTTATTCAGTTAAGAGGTATCCAGTTAAGAGGGCTCCGCTGTATTCATATGTTTTCAATATTCATGCAGTTTTAAAGTATTCGTAGTTGTATTCCTATTCGAATAGTCAAATTTGAGGTGTCCTCATGAATACTTTTTGAATACTTTTCTTATTTTTACTAAATAGAATATTTTGTTAACCCTTTAACCCAACACAGACGATTTCAAAATATATTATTTTAAATATCATTTTTAAAAACTTTTCAAAAGATTTCAACAAAATCATATCATGTGACCCCTCTTTGGGATGAGCTCCTTCCAAAGAGGGGTCACATGATATGGTTTTGTTGAAATTTTTCAAAAAATATGTGGATGGATGCGGGCAATTCGATGGGTAAAGGGTTAAAAAAAATTGTGATTATCAATGTCAGAGAATAGTAAAGAATTAAACTAGTACATTAGAAGTACCTGCTTTTCAATATATTAAAACAGAATTTGAAAATATTAAATTAAAATATTTAATAATAGTGTATATTGATTTTTTTTATACTTGTTACATACAGATTATCACCACAGTGTGTGTCTCTGGGAATTCAGATCAAGTCGAGTTGTAGGAAGAGAATAGTATATCGATGAGCCTACAACGAGACTTGATCAGAATTTCCAAAGACACACACTGTGGTGATAAATTTATCTCACAATATTGACCACAAAATGTGTTATAAAATTATTTTAAGAGGAACTTTTCTATTTGCCTTATGGATGGAAAGACGCAAATTGAAAAATAGAATAGCGTTCATTAATCTCCATATTGAGGTGAGTGATGACGTTACCACTACAGAGAAAATTACATCACTGGGATTCACTTTACTGAACACTGTCTTGTGAAGTGGAGCAACTGTGTGTTTCGTCAACGTGAATTTGGTTGTTACTTTTGCAATAATTGCTGGTGAATTAAATATCCCTCTTGGTGTAAAGGTTTATTATATTTTAAAATATGCCGTTCATCATTTATTGAGGTGGAGTTTTCCACATTTCATAGCGAAAGCTAATCCTTTAACTTCAAGAGAGAAGCCTCGACTCGAGCGTTCAGGACAATCCCAATAATAGGCTACAAACCAGCCCAAGATGCCGGAATGTGCGCATAATTTAACTATTCGTTGAGTAAACTTCCCCAGTGACATTTTAGCATGTCGTGCATAATAAATACGTTACAGGGCGTTTAGTTGGCAGATACAGTGTCATATACGGCTCGGAGAAAACAATATTAGGTTCAGCTTCGCCTCACCTAATATTGTTTTCTCTGAAGGGAAAAATGCGAAGCGATCGAAAAATGATATTAATGCCATTGTTTTGGCAACAGCAGAATCACGCGCTTGTATCAGGGATCCTTGATACAGATTCGGAACAAGGGCGCAGATACATTAAACTTTAGTTGCGTAACTGTGCAACCCCGATTGTGAGATAAAATATTGGAATGTCTAAGATTTCATCTAGAAGCAAATCACTAGTTCTTAGCCATTACAAAACACCAGATATTTCATCTGGTACTATAAAAGTGGAATGTAAACACTGTACGACATACATATCAAGTCCATCTAGTAACGCATCAAATTTCATCATGATATTTATTAAAAACATATTGCATGTCATCAACAAGAGACAAATTATTTCCCTAACTGTTGAAGATGTTGACACTGTACCAATATGTATGTAATAATAAAATTAATAATAATCACAACACTTTAGTCGGTCACTGATTTGTCTTGGTTCTCAGGTGAGAAGGCCTTGATTACCCCTGTGCTCTCAACTGCCTCACTATTCCCAGGCCTCTTCTCTCCTCCCAACACTCGGAGACAAACTGGTTGAGGACATCCCATGCCTCATTCTTCCCAATCTCTCTGATAAGTATACTAACCCTAGCCACTAACCAAATGTCCTTCATTCTCCTGTCCCTCTTCCCCGTTATACTCCCAGTTAATCTTATTCTGATAAGCTGGTATTTTAGACGTTCTAGTAGAAAGTGTTTCTGGGTCTCCACCATGCCTAAATTACACACCTGGCATTCCTTTTCACTGTTTTTCCCAATTTTCCCCCAAAATCCAGGTATCACAACCTTAGCTTGAACAACAGTGATTCCCAATTTTCCCCCAAAATCCAGGTATCACAACCTTAGCTTGAACAACAGTGACCCCCCAAAGGTGCAATCAAGGCACACTTCAAAACCTGGCTTCTCTTTATCACACAGGCCACACAAAGATCTCTTTGATTTCACCCCTCTCGCCAATTAAGTTTACTATTCTCCATCACTCTTTCCCTGATGGTTTTTTCACCCTGGTTTGTGGCCAGTCTGAGATCTTCATTGAATAGTTCTCTATTAACCCTTTCGCAACTCAGCCAAAATGGTCCCCCAGACTTGGAATATTGGGGTTAATTTCAGAATCATCTCATCCGTTAGATAAAGGTGTACAAAGTTCCTTTCATTTGGATTGTCAGGTAAGTCTAGATTTATCTTCCCAGCTTCAGAACATGGAACAAAATCTGCATTTTTCCCATTGAAACATTGGACCAATTTTGTGACCATGCCAGCTTCCTCGTATTCTGCCATGTCCCTGATCATCACTTCTTTTTCTGCCGCGTCCCCAATTCCAAACGATGAAGGACTCTCTCCGTCATCTGGATTATTACTGGCAAAATCATCTGAATGTCCAGCACTCATAGTAGTGTCGTGAACTGTAGCCAAGCAACTAAACAGAAATAACTCTAAATTCATTCGGGCATAAAAATTACTTCTGTGGACTGATAGAGATAGTACACGTGGACTGAGGTGAGAGTAGATGCATTACTATGCCATCAGTGTGCAGCGTGCTGACGGGTTTGTAGTGTCAGTTTACCGTCGATGCAGTGCGTGCCGACGAGGCACAAAAGGGTTAACTCCCTCACATGGTCTATCTACATTGTCTTTATAACTGAATTCCAAAATATTCTGTTACATTAATTTACACCATTGGCTGTCAGGGAGATTTACCAAATAGTTAAGATAGCAGAGTTTCATTAAGTCTATCCAAGTCATGGCATTCATAAAAATGCAGGAGGGCTAAAAATCGCCCACCTCGCACAGCTTAGAGGAGCGATTAGCTCTCCTCAAGCTAACAAAAGCTAAAAGTGGCTAAATGAAGTTTTACTAATAATGAATTCTGCCTAATGGGCTTTGTACATTTTATTTGGTACTGCTAACAAGGTAGGCTCTGTGAGAGCCTTGCCAAAGGACAGTGTGGTTGTCTTACAGAGACCACTAAAATATCAGAGATCTGGAAAGATGTGGGTTTCAGGAATAGACTGTTATGAACATCATTATTTTCTGAGGGCAGGAGGGCTAGTTTTCGCCCTCCTTAATTTTTTTGAGGCGAGCAGTAGGCGAGCAAATAAATCACTCTCCTGAAAATGCTGAAAATGCCAGGCCTGCTATCCTGTCCTTAATTCTCATCCACTGAAGCTCCCTCCTTATTGCTTCTAGTGCTGTGGTATTGCATACTGAATCACTGATGTACAGCCAGGCAACTGATACTGTTAAGTTTAAATAAAATACCTGAAGCATTTGGCAGAATCTGTAATGAATAAATCCATTCAATAATTTTCTCTTTCTTTTCTTCTAATACTGACAGTGCATCAAGAATATCAAGTCCAGATATTGAGAAAAATGCTATTGTCATTCTACAAATATAAAATATAAATAAATAATTGTTCGTGGTTTGCTTATTCTAAACTTGTAATGATGGGCATTCTTCTGCCCTTTTCGGGAAAGGGTCCGTGGCCCATGTTACTGGGAAAATCCGCATAACAAAGGCTTGATTTGGGAATTTGTTTTGGTGGGCCATATGGTGGCAAAGTAACACACAAAGAATGAAATATTATTACCTTTTTAAAATTATACAGTAATCAATGCATCCAGTACAGCACATTGAACTTCAATGGGGTGTAAGAAGTTCAACAGGGTGTATGAGAATATCTTTTAACAGCTAAAAGGCGTGTACAGACATTCTATGGTACACTTTGCCGATGTTGCTTGTACACATTGCCTCAAACATTTTCAGCAGTAATAATAAGCATTCAGACACACAAACAAAATGAGAACAATATTGTTCATGAGAATATTCCGAAAACTTTAAAAAAAATGTGTACATACCCCCAATTCTGTTTTTAGTGTCGAGAAGAGGGATTCTGTTGTGGTGTTTCTACATTACAGATCTGTTGTGGTTTCGAGAAACATGCAACCTATCTCGTTATATGAATTGTCTCTTCACTAAAACTTATTAAAGCAATTGCAGAAGTTTGAATATGGTGTCCCCATTTCTCCAAGACACACAACACACCACTGTATTGAATAAAACACTTATAAAGTCAACTTGTGTCCCACAATAATAATGACACCTCATTTCCCACATGTCCATGAAGTCTCCCAATGTTTGAGTTCAATTTAAGGGAAATAACTCCAAATCATTCTTGTTTAGTAATAAAGAAAAATATGTTTCTTACAGTTTTTCTAATTATTACTTTTAACAAGGTTTTCATCACTGGAATATCAACTGAAGGGCAGGGTAATAAATTTGTCACACAGCGTTTCAGCAGGGAGTGTGAGGGGAAAGTCTCAGGAAATACAGATCTCAAAAGGATAGTACAGTCCTGTACACCTTGCTGAAACACTGTAACTAATATTACTTTCGAGCTGAACCATCACAGCCGATATCATAAATACAGATGCTGCATGTGTATAACATGCTGTAAGTTTTATTAACCCTTTACCTAACATCAAAAGCAGACGACACTTGCAAAACAATTTGTGAATAACTAATTTTTTTCATTTTTTGTCTAAAAAATATAGGTTATAATCCTTCGTTGGAATGAGCTCGACAAGCTCATTCCAACAAGGGGGTCATAACCTACAGTTAAAACTAGAAGTCCTGTCACGAAATGCACGCTTATCTAGGCTTAATTGCACATAGGAATTGCATGCAATTGCCATATCAAATGGCATCCAAAGCATCTCCTAGTTACTCATAGCAAACACAGGCAATGTTTCGGCCAATGGACCTCCGGGTTACCCGGAGGTCCATTGGCTGAAACATTGCTTGTGCACAGGCGATATGTACATAATTTGATAGCCTTACTATGGTCATAACGCGTAGATTAACGCGGAGATCAACATGCTATTTGTGCGCATTTCGTGACAGGACTTCTAGTTTTAACTGTATGTTTTTGAGACAAAAAATGAAAATTAATTGGCGATTTTTGAGAATATCTCTGGCCAGTTTTGGCCGTTACATTGGGTAAAGGGTTAAACAAACAGTTATAAAAATTACCTGGAAATATTTCTGCAACTCTTTCAGTTTCTACATTTTGTGGCTTTGCAGTTATTTCTAGATAAGTCTTGGTTGCCTATATATGTAGCCAAGACAAGCCTAGAAACAATGGAATAGGTTCTTAAAATTTAACTTTTGAGGCACCAAATTTGTTGTAGTAAAAGGGATCTAAGTCCTAATTAGGCCTTTAAGAATTGACAGTTATTGATTTTCTGAGGGCTTATGACCACCTTTTTCAGGACACCAATTGTGAAATATATTTCCGTTTAGTGGAAGCTGAGATTGGAAAATTTGAGTTGGAATATGGAAAAACCATGATGCCAAAATAATATGGGGAAAGGTTCCCATATTCATCCCCAACCCTGCTGAGGCCCAAAAGAATCCCTGAATGAGCTGAGGGTTTTTTTCAGGGTTCCCGCACTAGAATAAGTACCGGTAGTTATTTAATAGACATAATTTTCTTTCCCAGAATTGCCCATTATCAAGCTCTGCTGATATACAGTTAAAAATAGAAGTCCTGTCCTGAAACGTGCACAAATAGCACGTCGATTTGAGCGTTAATCTATGCGTTACGATGATGGTAAGGCTATCAAATTCTGCACATACGGCCTGTGCACAAGCAAAGTTTCAGCCAATGGACCTCCGGGTAACCCGGAGGTCCATTGGCAGGAACATTGCTTGTGTTTGCTATGGGTAACAAGGAGAACCTGCCATGCTTTGAGTGCCATTCGATATGGCAATTGCACGCAATTGATACGCGCTATTAAGCCTAGATAAGTGCACAGTTCATGACAGGACTTCTAGTTTTAACTGTAAATTCAAACTCGGCTGATATGATACCAATTTTGATTGATACAGGATGACCACCAATGACAGGTCACATTCCATGGATGGGCAATATTTCCACAGACGCAATGGTATTAGATTCCAAACACTAATTATAGAAATAATCATAAAAATATTTAATTAATGAAGCACCGGGTGTAACCCATGTTTCATTAACCCTTTACCCAACATAACGGCCAAAACCGGCCAGCGCTATTCTAAAAAATCTCCAATTAATTTTCATTATTTTTTCATTTTTTGTCTCAAAAACATAGGTTATGACCCCGCGTTGGAACGAGCTCATCGAACTCGTTCCAACGCGGGGTTATAACCTATGTTTTTAAGACAAAAAATGAAAAAAAATAGTTATTCAAGAATTTTGTTTGCAAGTGTCGTCTGCTTTTCGTGTTAGGTAAAGGGTTAATTAAAATTTTTCTGATAGTGATTTTTATTACCTCATAAACGCATACATGGTGGACATCACTGCCCATGCATGGATTACGACCAGTCCACGGCGAGTGTACTGCATGAACCAAGCTAGTGTTGTCCCCCTTGATGCATTACCAGATGCAACCAATTTGTTACCATGAAAATCATTCACCATTATTTGTTGAATGCAATTAGGAAAATTGGCATTACCAGGCATAATGGAGGAGTTTGAAGTATTTTTGTATGGTGAGGAACTACTCTCAAGTGCCTGATAATAGTACAGGGCAAAATAATAGTACAGGGTGAAAATTTCCTAAAAATTAATAATAGTGCAGGGTCGAATAATAGTATAGGGTGGAAACATCTAACCGTTTTTATAACACAGACGTCTGATGCTCTTGAAGTGGTGAAATTACTTTCGGTTATCATAATTTTCACATGGATTTGCCTGTAGGCACTCTCCCATAAATTGCACCAAGGCAAACCTTATAGACTAACTAATTCTGTTTCAGTGATGGCGTCGCGTCGCTTTTTGCTATGCAAAACTTGCAAAATGCTACACAATGTTCAATTATGTATAGCATTTTGCGATACAATATAATCAACTGCTGCCTATTAGGCTGTAGTTGATTATCTTGTATCGCGAAATGTAAATGAAAATTTGCAGTTATTTTTAATGTACATTTTATGCAAAATGTTGTAAAAACAGGAAGAATTTAAACCAATAGAATTCATCTTACATATGAAGTTGCTAATGATGCTTGATGGAGAGTTAATCTGAGTTATGCCTGGAATGTTCCACAATCAGAAGTAAAGCATCAGTGAACTAGTTTTCAAATTTTCATTTACATTTTGCGATACAAGATAATCAACTGCAGCCTAATAGGCTGCAGTTGATTACCTTGTATCGCAAAATGCTATATATAATTGAACATTGTGTAGCCTTTTTCAAGTTTTGCATAGCAAAAAGCGACGTGACACCGCTTATTTTGAGCCCTGGGTTATACATTAAAAGAAAGTTGGGTTGTACTCATTCTTCTCACTGCATATGATGAACAAATGACTAGGATTATGATGAACAAATGACTAGGATTATGATGAGGAGGTATGGTCTGCTCAGTAATTTAGTCTTACATAGTTAAATCAGTCAATAGGTATAGCAGCCTCCTTTGAACTGTGGATTGGGTTCAAATGAGTATCCCTTATTCATACGGAACCTGCCAGGAGATTTCCCAGGTGAGTAAGTTTTCCATGAGAACCTCGGAGCAGTTGGGAAATTGTCCATACTCTCTATGGTCCTGAGGGTTAACATGTTAGTTTATCTGAAATTGTTATATGACACTTTGGAGTGTGTCGATGGTATAATTAAAAGGGTAAAACTTGTTGCATGAAATTGTAACAATGGAATGAATGAGTTGACAAGCATGAGAGGTTAGCGGAGGTGCAATTTCTTGGTTTGCTCGCGCGGTTTGAATGAATAAGGGAGAGAATTGGTTGATGTTTTTGGTCAGATACCAGGGATTTGCCGCAGGACGTAAGTTTTTAGCTGGAATAAATTCTTGTCAGGGCCCGAGTTAGATGGTCAAAAAGGAAATATTCCATTTGTGGCTAATGGATGGATAACTTTGGCAGTGTTGCGTGAGGGTATGCTGATAAGCAGCGAAATGGGAGATTTTCACGATTTGTCAGACACACTGGTCCGTGGCAGGTTGAGAATCGATCCGGCTCACAAGGACTAAACCAAGTAAGTGACCATTGTGTGTGTTTCGGTATTCTGAAATACACCTACAAATTGTGTTTTGCAATGCAACTGGCGTTCGATCGATTCGGAACAGGCTAGATTAATTTGCTCAACCATTGGGATATGATTTCATCGAAATCACATCTCCACGGCTGAGCAAAGCATTCTGATGAACTTTTGCTAGTTGACCCACGTGTATAAATGATTCGACTATTGATGGAAAGTATTTCTGTAATTGTTGTGACTCTTGTCCTGCATTGATTGTCCCTGTGATTGGCTTGTGGGTGTCTCAGTGACCATTGTGTGTGTTTCGGTATTCCGAAATATGCCTACTAATTGTGTTTTGCAACACAACTGGCATTCGATAATTCAGAACTGGCTTTTGATAGATTAATTTGCTCAGCCGTTGAGATGTGATTTCATCGAAATCATATCTCCACGGCTGAACAAAGCATTCTGATGAACTTTTGTTGGTTGACCCACGTGTATAAACGATTGGACTATCGACGGAAAGTATTTCTGTAATTATTGCAACCATTGTCCTGCATTCATTGTCCCTGTGATTGGCCTGTGGGTGTGTCAGTGACCATTGTGGGTGTTTTCAATATTCCAAATTATTTATCGGGGAACCGGAATTGATGTGTGAACATCCACTGTGGCTTATCTTTGGACAATTTAAAATATATTCCATTGTATTATAACAGGGTACTAGTATTTAATCAAAAATTATCAGTGTAGTACAGATGAGATTTTTGATATGATAAATGGAATAAAAAAGAAGAAAAATAAATAACTAAAAAGGAAGATGCATGATAAATAAAATTATTATATATTCCTCTAAAATTATTTGTCTCATTTGTTATGTATGTCACCCATGTGTGTACAGGGAGAGTGATCCCTTGTTGTTGACCCGGGTGTTGGTGGGTCTGAGTTGGAGCCTTTGTGTGTTGTTCCTAGGATTATTATTTATTTATTTATTGGTGATAGAGGTCACATATTTATGCACAATGGCTAATCATGACCGTGACAGTTTTACGGGTGGAGGAAGCCGGAGTACCCAGAGAGAACCACCGAGCAACTGTCAGCTCCCCAACATACTAACTCCACACAAGCAGCATTGGTTGAAGACAAGTGCACCATCAACGTGCAGTACGCCTTAGTGCACCACGCCACCGTGCCCCTCACGCAGGCAATGGAGATGAAGTGTCTTGCTCAAGGACACAACGCGGTTGCCGCAGGTGGGAGTCGAACCGAGGACCTCTCAGCTTGCAGCCTGCACCTCTACCTACTGAGCTACCGTGCTCCCGTTCCTGGGATTGGCCTGATACTTAAGAGTTGGGTGAACATTTTGGGAGTGGAGATTGTTGGACAGTTTTTTTTAGAGTGTTGTTGTAGGGTATCGTCGAAATTTCAGAGAGGGAAATAGAAACCAAATACCCAGCATGCTAATATACATCATAAGTTCATAGACATATTAGATGATCATGGTCTAGTGCAAATGGTAGAAGAACCAACAAGAGAATCAAACATACTGGATCTCATCATAACAAATTATCCAAATTGTTTCAACAGGATAGAAATAATACCAGGAATATCTGACCATGATGTAGTTTTCGTAGAAATCAACACCATTCCAACAAAAAAAAACCCCAAAACCAAGAAAGATACCACTCTACAGTTAAAACTGGAAGTCCTGTCATGAAATGTGCACAAATAGCACGTTGATATGCGCATTAATGTACGCATTATGGCCCAAGTCCATTGGCAGAAACGTTGCATGTGTTTGCTATGAGTAACCAGGAGAACCTGCCGTGCTTTGGATGCCATTCGATATAGCAATTACGCGCAATTCCAATGCGCAATTAAGCCTAGATAAGCGCTCTATTCGTGACAGGACTTCTAGTTTTAACTGTAGCATGTTGATATGCGCGTTAATGTACGCGTTATGGCCCAAGTAAAGCTATCAAATTCTGTACATATGGCCTGTGCACAAGCAATGTTTCAGCCAATGGACCTCCGGGTAACCCGGAGGTCCATTGGCAGAAACATTGCCTGTGTTTGCTATGAGTATGAGTAGCCAGGAGAACCTGTCGTGCTTTGGATGCCATTCGATATCGCAATTGCGCACAATTCCAACGCGCAATTAAGCCTAGATAAGCGCACTATTCGTGACAGGACTTCTAGTTTTAACTGTATAAGAAAGCAAAATGGGAAAACATCAAAGAAAAAATGAAAGCAGCCGAATCAGAATTACAGAAAATGAGACAACAAGGTAGTACAACTCAAGATCTCTGGAACTACTTCAAGGACAACCTAGAATCCAGTGTAAAAGACAACATCCCGGAGAAAGAAGCCAGGACAAAGGACGGAAACCCCTGGATTACAATAAATATTAAACGCTTAATTCGGAAAAGGGACAGACATTACAAGAAACAAAAGACATCTGCTGATCCAGAACATAATAGGAAATACAAGGCCCAGAAAAGGCTGGTTCAGCGAGAAATAAGACAGGCCTACTGGAAGTACATTGAGAACATCATAACACCTGACCCTAAAGATAAACAACCAAATTCTACAAAACGATTCTGGACATTTATAAAACACAGACGGTCAGATGGAAACGAAATCACACCACGGCGAAGTAATGGGTCACTACATCCTGACCCTGTAGAGAAGGCAAACATCTTGAACAAACAATTTCAAACGGTGTTCTCCAAGAAAGAAGATTTCTGGGAAGAAGAATTTCGAACCCGATGCAGGATGACTAAATCTCCTTTTCCGGTAATACAAGATCTAAACATTACTGAGAATGGTATAGCTAAATTATTATCCAACCTAAATCCACACAAGGCGGCTGGTCCAGACAAAATAACTTCAAGAGTGCTAAAAGAACTATCAACAGACATCGCACTAATCTTAACTATGATCTTTAGGCAGTCCTACGAAACAGGAGAATTACCCAATGTATGGAAACAGGCAAACGTAAGCCCAATATTTGGCAAACGGTTTGAGGCAGTAAACTACCGCCCAGTCTCGCTAACATGTATATGCTGTAAAATCATGGAACATATAGTAACGAGTCACATCATGAACTATGCAGACACACACAATATACTCTACCCACTACAACATGGCTTCAGGAAAGGCCTCTCCTGTGAAACCCAACTAATAGAATTTATGAACGATATCACCGGTAATATGGACGCAGGAAAACAAACCGGCTGCCTGATCATGGACTTCTCGAAAGCATTCGACAAAGTAAGCCACAGTTTGCTAATGCACAAACTAAATTACTATGGCATTGGAGGCAAGACAAATAAGTGGATCCAAAACTTCCTATCTGACAGGAAACAAGTGGTAGTTGTAGAAGGGGAAAAATAAGACACAATTGACGTAGACTCGAGCGTCCCACAAGGCTCCGTACTAGGACCCAGTCTATTCCTCTTCTATATAAACGACATGCCAGAAGGGATTCGCTCCAGGGTCAGACTCTTTGCCGACGACACTACTGTGTACCTAACCATCACATCGGACAGTGACAGCACATGCCTACAAGAAGATCTTGATAAACTGGCAGAATGGAAAACGAACTGGAAAATGAAATTTCATCCGGACAAGTGCAACGTCCTCTCAGTAGGTAACAAGAAAACGAAACCCGATAATAAGAGAATACAAGTTGCACGGACACATCTTGCAAACAGTGAAATCAGCAAAGTATCTAGGCTGTACTATCAGTTCACACCTCAGATGGAAAGAGCACATCAACAATATCTGTAACAAGGCAAATAAGACCATGGGATTTCTAAAACGGAACCTGAACATAAATAATACCAAACTAAAGGAAATAACATACAAATCTTTAGTGAGACCAACCTTAGAATACGCAAGCGCAGTTTGGGACCCGTACCATCAGAAAAACATCCACCGGCTTGAAATGGTACAAAGGAGGGCAGCGAGATATGTAACAAATCGTCACCATAACACCTCGTCTGTTAGCTCCATGATTGAGAGTCTAAATTGGAAAGCCCTGAAAGACCGTAGAAAAATAGCTAGGCTGATAATGTTACACAAATTTATCAACGGAACAGTCTATGTAGACACAAAAAAAAGTCACATTCCATCAGACAGAACATCATGTGGGTCAAATGTAAAAAGGTTCCAATTACCATCTTGTCGTACTGAAGTTAGGAAAAATTCCTTTTACACCAGGACCATAAAGGACTGGAACACATTACCAAGTGCCAGCATCACCACCAACATGAGTCTTGATAACTTCAAGACTCAATTACACAGGATTATTTAGCTATTGGTCATGATGCTTTTATTCACGCACTGTATTTGAAATGTATAGCACTATCAAAAAAAAAAAAAAAATCAAACAAAAAAAACATGCGCATCTTCTCAAGTGGCAGAATAATCAATGTGTTGATGGTGGCCACTCATTGGTATTAGTAGAAATAGAACAAACAATAAGCATAGAACCTGGGGGGAGTCCCGATTCGTGCTCAAACGATTAGTGAATTCCGAAGTCGACTTGTCAATACCCAAAAGTCAAGTCGACTTCGACTAGTCATTGGTGATAACTTGTCTCCTTATAACAGTGTTGGTGTTCCGGTAGAGTGCTGAAGGTCCAAATTTGGCTTCACTTGGGCATTCATATACAGCAACTTACTGGAACATTATTCTGTTAATGTGCTTCTAATTATGCTAAGAGTGAAATTATACAGTCTTATTTAATTTGCCTTGTTGCGATTTATGGGAGAGTGCCTATAGGCACTCTCCCATAAATTGCAACAAGGTAAATTAATAACATATCCTGTAGCCCAAAATAATTCAGGACTCTACTAGTACCAGTTAAAACAAACTACTGTCACTACTATTAGATGGCAATAGATGTACACATTGATTACCCAATATTGCTGTTCAAACTGTCTGACAGTGGCACAGAAGGGATACTATTTACCTGAAAGGTTGAACTCCTCCGACTAGTCGACTGCACAACTGAGAGTCGACTACTGGTTTGCCCAGAGTCGACATCGACTAATCGTTTGAGTACAGTCAACACGACAGTATCGAATCAGCGACAGTATCGAATCAAAACAAACACACAGCTGCTCAAAAAAAATACGCCTTAGCCATTTTTTATTTTTATACCTACTTTGTAACAACCGATATATTGCGTATTATTACCAAGAGAAAAAAGGAAATTTGGAGGACAATTAGGGTTGATACCGATGCGCTTTTAGTTTTACCCGAATGGACGTTACGAAAAAACTTCCGCGTTTTGCCTCCGTATTTTTTTGTTATCGTCGAAGAAAAAAAGACGCATAGAAATACTCCAAATGTAAGTACTATAGTTTTTTGTAATATTATTATACTCAAACTACAAAAAATTTTGAAACGAAACGATAAGCTGTTTTGATTCAAATTATAAAGTTCACGAAGGTCATGTGCTCGACAGTATCGAATCAGTAGGAGTAAGCACGTGTACTTGCAACAGCGAAACACAGTACAAAATAATAATTGAAAAAAAACCCACTGAAATGGTAAGAAATTCTTGTTTTTGCAACAGTTTGATAATTAAGCCTGTTTTTTTCAGCAATTTCGGCAATGTAAACATTATTTGCACTGTGAAATTGCTGTGCAGTTGTTGTCAATATGAGGGATGTTGTCTGTCGGATTTACGGCGACATGAATTTCAAAGGTTTCCACCACGACAAGCGTTCGGAGATAAATGTATATAGGCCCTTGTTTGACGTGTTTTGCTGATGATTTTGTTTCGGGAATGTAGTCTGACATGTTTTATAACAGCTGCTGCCGAGTAAAATTGTTGCATTGTGGAATTATCGCTTGTGGAAAGGATGGGGGGGGGGGGGGGTCAGAATTTGTTAAGAAATGTAAGAAACATCCCGAATAATATATTAGTCACTCAACCTCACGTCATTTCGTCCCTCTTACACGAACCAGTTACATGCCCGGTGTTTGACGTTCAAAATTTGGAATGAGATACAGACATTGGCTGCATTCCATTCTAATTTTCAAACGATGAATACGTGCATTGAACAGGCATAAACCTTATGTCGATGCCAGTAAAACTGCCAACTAGAGGGAGTTGGGAACCATGAGACTCGGGATTCATTTCCTTTGTCAAGAAGTTTTACCGTCGATTCTTGGTTGGCTTATTTGCGATGGTCTATGAGCCGCGTTCCCTAAGCTCTTAGAGGAAACTCAACAGTATCATAAATCTAGGATGTAAGATTGACATGGTTACCCAATGGCTTGATGAAAATTATTTTAGGTCCACCCTTCATAGCTCTCAAACGAAACCAAGAGTTGTCTCGTTCCATATATGTGCCCAGTTTGTCGCGTGAGTGCTAAAATGTTCTATATCCCATATGGGAGATAGAACATTCTAGCATTCACGTGACGAGGTGTTTTATTTACCATGCATCATAACTGTGGACAGCAGTGATTGGTGCCGAAGTGACTAAAGGCTTACTTGACTTGGGGGTGAGGTTTACTCGACAATTACTGCTACACAACTCTTCACAAACAACCTCAATATATTTTCAAAAGCCCCTCAGGGAGGCGACAACACAGCAACAAAGTAATAAACCAGTGAATGTTTTGTTGCATTTTCAACATTCTTTAACCCTTTACCTAACGTAGCGGCCAGATGCGTCCAGAAAATAACCATTATAAGCCTTGCAGGATCCACAGTAATTTTTCGGTGCATCAATAAAACTATACAAATATGGGTATCATTAGAATCGGCTCGATGAGCCGATTCTAATGATGCCCATATTTTTATGGTTTTATTAAAGAATATTCAGATCTATGGGTTGAAAATCGGATATCTAATTTTTTTTTCAAAAAGCTCTGTTAGGTAAAGGGTTAAGGTTTGTATGGAATTTTATTACACATGTTATCAGAATCAGACTTTCGGTAGATTTTGTTGAAAATCAATACTCGACCTGACATGATTGTATGGCACTTCAGAGTAGAATAAACGTTACGTTGATATGTTTTATAAAGGAGTTTTTTTTTTACAGCTTTTTTATGTTTTATAAATATGTATTTTTCATAGTTTTTATATCTAATTCATGTGATACTAGAAGCGGCTCGCTACCTATTTTCATCGTTATTCACAAGCTGTGATAGTGTTTTTATTTTGTTAATTTTGACTGCTCATTTCCATAGTCATTCACGGGATGTGATACTATTTTTTATATTGTTACTCTGAATTTTCGAGTATTTTTATTACGTTACTTTTAATCGTTAACAATGATTTGATAAATATAAGTATTTTAATTGTCAGTTGATTTTACTTCTGAACAAATTTTGATTCTCATATTTTTTAGTTTCTTGTTATATTATCTCTAATTGTTGCACCTGATTGATAATCTGGCAAGTGTCCACAACAAAATATTGCTGACCCGTTTTTGTGCATGCATTGGACATTATATACTATGGCCCTACAGAAATATTGAAATCTTGTTCACTCTCCCTTATTACACCGATTTTGTACACTGCTGGACTGAGGGTTTCCCATTGCAGCAATTGGGAGTCAAACAGGGGGGGGGGGGGGGGGGGGGGGGGAGGGGGGGGCTCAGGTTGTAGCCTGTAACTTTCGACGGAGGCTTTTTTTTTTTGGGGGGGGGGGGGGGTGGAGGGTTGGTTTGATGCTTGCATGTAATGGTTTGGTGTGTTTCCCATCCCCTATAATTTCTGAATTATCACCAAGCGCAATAATATTAGCTGCATGATAGGGAAGATGAAGTCCAATTAATATACGTGAATCTTGCGCGCGGACAACATACGAAACCATTCCCCACAACCATTCACCACTACCCAGCCAGCCCATTACCCCCCCCCCCCCCCACCCCCCAAAAAAACACAGTGGGAAACGTGTTGGTTCAGTGAGTATATTTGAAGTCTGTGAGCCGAGAGGTCCTCTATTAGAATCTCACCTGCCTCAACGCGATTATGACTTCTGTTTGAACAATTTATCCACACAATACATTGCTGTACTACACCTGCCTTCATGTTATAAATGAAGGGTGTCGTCAAAACGTGTGAACGCGGGCTCTCCCACCCTGTTCGTTTGAAAAAAAAAAACAGTTGTAAACACCCCTTATGGGCATGTCATACCGAAAAACAATGAATAATAATATTTAGGTGAGAATTGATATTTTTAGGTAGATTATGCCAGCTTCCACTTTTAGGCAGACCCGACCTAATTGCAAATGTCGGCACGTTTTCACGAGTCCTCATCTCAAGCCCACACCTCATGTTGCCAAAGCCAACAGTGACCGAGAAACAGTGTTACTAGTGTCGTGCTTTGTAAAACAATTTATTCAGGGTTTAATTCTTTGAAAAAATATTTGTATTTACGGAGCTAGCATCAATTTAAACGACCACAAAATCAGTGATTCGATACTGTCTGTGTTGATTCGATACTGTCTGATTTCCGTCGTCCAGAAATCACTTTCGTATACAAACGTGTAATTGTTATTTTTTATTTCTTTTATGGGATAAGTTGTGGCTAACAATAGGTAATATATCGCAAACAAAAAGAGCCACGCGCCTTGTCCGCCGACGGAGACTGGGGCGATTTTATAAAAAGTGATTCGATACTGTCGAGTTAACTGTACTACTACTAGTCCCAATCACCCATCAAACTTGTAACCCTTTGTCCGTTTATTGAGACCGAGCAGGAAAATTTATTTGGGGTCCCAGACCTGTGTTGTTACACAGTGGACACACGCACTGACCGGGTTTGGACTGTATAAAAGTATTTAAAACCCAACTCAACATATCAGGATCATTGATGTTTTTTCTTGAAAACGTTTTGCCTGCCGAGACTCAACATTAGCGTGCCTCCCTTCAAATGATAGGGAGCAGTATATAGCGACCTCCCGTTTTCAAAATCCAAAGACTGTTGTGAGTCGTTAGCTCACAAACACAAACATCATTCCGGGATTTTCCGGTGTTTAGGGCGACCCCGAAAATAGGCAACTGCAAGCCTGACGGTCGAAAAATATTTATGAAAGACTTTCCACGGAAGCTCTAGCTAATTCGCTGAAAACTAGCCTGCTTGTGTCTAAAGAGGAGTATCTTTCGGGTAAAATATTCAAACATCGTTGGAAAAACTGAATATGTTTCTTTCGGAGAAAATCATTTTGCTGACTTTCCATTGTTGCTGTTGACGAAAGAAAACACGTTAAGTTACTTCCCTTGATACGTGTAAGGCGTGGAGCAGTGGGTTGGGGTCCTACTAAATACCGAAGTCCACTTATGGCTACCGAAGGGCACTGATGGCCACCAAAGGCTAACCCAATATAACTAAAACTGTTGCAGTTTAAAGCATTTTGAAATCAAACCATCTTTATTTATAGTAGAGCGAACGTTTGTAACACTCGTTCTTCAAATTAGTTGGATTTTTTTTAATAAAAAAACACCCTATTTTCAAATGCTACCGAAGGCCACTGTCACCGATGGCCACTCTAAAAATACCTACTGTCGCACTGTAAAGTATGACTGAAGTCGGACAAAGCTAAATTATCCTGAATTAGACTAGGGTGGATGTTTATAAAGCATCTGCTTTTTCAGTAAATTCGGGGTTATTTGGGAGGAGGGATGGACTAGATTTTCAAATTCGATCTCCGCTTACACCCCGCAAGAAGAGACCAGTGTTACCGATTACCACCTAATTCATACTGTTTCAAACGAAGAAAAGAACTGTGTTTCGAGAAAAGCTTTAGCAAGTGTCGTTTGTTACTACGAGAAATGAGCGAATTCCAAATTCAGAGCTAAGAATCAATGTTTTTTGTGCGTCGAAGGCGCGCAGGGACGGTGTGGGGCAAGCCCCTTTCGACCCTCAGCAATAACTGTGTTTAAATTTCTTACATTCCTGTCGGGGCGCGCTAGATGTGGAAAGAGAATTCAGAGCTTTACCAGTGCGTTTCTATAAAATAAATATCGCGTCTCCATTCAAAGTTAATTACAAAGAGAAAAGAGAAAAGAAATCGAAACTTAAGCCTTGCTAATCCCAAGAGCACCTGGCATGGCCTGTTCTATACTTACTGATAAAGTGGGGTTTTTTTTGCAATTTTCATTATGTGTAACACTTTCATTAACAGAGAAGATAAGAGTAGAACTCAGACTTATAAAGAGTGTTTGACTTCAAAAATGCTTTTAAATGCAACAGTTTTAGTTATATCGGATACTAAATGATTTGCTTTGGCGACAGTGTCAACATTTTCCTGTCACCTAAGCTCATAAAACTTATTTGGGGGAAAACAGTCATGTATCCACTTAGTATATTATCTCATTAAAAAAATGAACAGGAAAAAAATATATGTTTCTGTGTGTTTTTTGTGTTCAAATTTGCCAATTCCCCAACTACCGTCCAGTTTCGCACTCAACTGAAAAGGCATATTTTACTTGTCCCGTCAACTTATTTTTCATTTCTTACAATTTTGAAAGGACAGCCAGCGCAAATATTTTAAGTTTTTTTCCAAAATAGATACTGCGCCATTTTTATTGAGGGTTCCAAATTCAATAAATAATGCTCCAATCAGCTGATCTTCTTCATTTTATGCTCTATTAAATGTTGAGCTAAAATCCTTTAGAGGTGCTTTTGCCTTCATATAGTGAATTGTAACCAGTGGCAGACAGTTTGAGGTGTTGCGCAGGTTCAAATCCCGGGGATGGGAGGGGGCGTATAGACAAGAACATGCAATGCATGGGTTCAAGTGCAAGAGTTGCAGTTCCTGATTTGAGCGCCACCTGAAAATGTCGTCTGCCACAGAGGAAGCTTGGCCAAAAGGACACGGTTGTCAACCGGCTGCAAAGAATCGGTTTGGATCAATTGATAGGTGTTTTTAAAGGTTATCAAGAAGTGTCTGTAATTAATTTCTCTGAAGTGGTGTGCTGTCAGACCTGATCAGTGATCAGTAAAATGACCGACCGAGCAAGGTCAGTTGCTTTCATGTATACTCATTCATGTATACAGGCTTTCATGTATACTCATAAGATGAAGAGGGGTCAACTGAGTTGCATAACATTTAATTCTATGAGGATCACTTTGCCTTAGAAGAAGCTTCATTTTCAGCTGAGCAGAAATTTCTATTTTGTTTTTTTTAAAAAAACATTGGTTTGATATTGTAGAGTTCCTCAGTTTTAGTATCAGTACTGAAGAGAACCTGTACATTTGGTATACTAGAGTACCCAAGAACACAGCCAGTATATCTGGCGTTCTAACAGCCAGTATTTTGGGGGGAATCCCCGAATATTCAATATGTTTTGGTATTTTATAGTGCCAGTCTTAGTTCTCCAGAGGACCGATACATTTGGTATTCTGGAATACCAAATGTCGTTTGGTATTCTGTACTAACTTTATTTTGGTATTCCAATGTTGACAAGTGGAGTAACAAATTTGGTACTCCGCAAAACCTGGATTTTTTAGAGTGCGTGAATAAATGGATACTGTTACTGAATAAAAACAACAACATGGTTATACCCGTGGGCCTTAAAATGGATGCAGCTCGGAGGTGAAGAGTTGGGGAGTTCTCTACTCCGGAAGATGACAGCAAACAGCTCAGTGTGTGTGTGTGGGGGGGGGGGGGGGGTACTGTGAGCATTTGGGGGGCTACTTATACATCACGGGAAGAAGAAGCATGTACAGAAACTGCACGGATAAATTAATTATGGAGGGAAACAAATCTACTAAAACTGTTTGGAAAGAACAACTTCAATGTGTATTTTGTTTGAAAACCATTGGTAGGTGTACATACACTGTAAAAAATAAAACCCTTAAACACGTGTAAATAAAAACGTCTGGGAGACACACTTTTCACATATGTAATGTGATTTTATAAAAACGGCGCCGTTTAATAGGATATTCACATTACACGTTTATGTAAAATCGCGGACGATTATTCAAAAACGTGTAATGTGCATAATTAAAATCGGATTGTCCGTTTATCAGCAGACACACTTTTCAAACACATTACGTGTTTATCCGGGAGAGAAAAAGCACTAAACACGTTTATGAATTTGATTTATTTTATTGAATAATTTAACGGTTCATTTGATTTTTGGACAAAAAATATATTCAGGCACGCTAATCTTTTTATACAAAACATTCTGGTAACACATAGCTCGAACATTATCCATTTTGCTTTATAAACTCATTACACAGTGGCGACTGAGGGGCGTTGGGACCCAGGACCTCTGGTAGCTTGGGGCTGCTGACCTACCGGGACGACCGTGGCTCGACTCGACATAGGACAAAATTTTGATAATTTGCCGTAAAAATCGCAATAAAGTTACCGCAATATGTTGGGATAAGTAAGCTATGTTTGAAATATAAGAGCTAATTGACGCAAGAGCTTTAAAGCAATAGAAGCCTGGTTTTATGCTGTTATAAATGACAGAATAAAACTAGGCTTTGGTTGTTTTAAATCTTTTTGACGACACAACGTTTCTATGTTTTTTTTTTGTTATAAAATCAAGGCATGGCTGCTGTAAAGCAGTCATGCTTTGATTTTACGAAAAAAAAAATAGAACCATTGTGGCACCACAAAACCATTAGTGATAGTTCTATCTCAATTTGTAATGATATGTTTGTTAAAAAAGAGCTGGAATTATATCTCTATCAGTTGAAGCGGAACTAAACTATAAATGTGTGTGCTGGAGGAGGGGGGTGGATGGGGTCGGATGGGGGTACAACTTTCGAGCCATGCAGATCATCTTAGAAGAATATTATTATCTATTTCTTCACCCTTTCCTCAAAAACATGGCTTATGACACCTCATTCGGACATAAGCAATGATTTTGAGGCAAAAGTTTAGTAATAATTTAAATGTCCATGCGAAATTTTAAATTCATCAAAAGTGATTAGGGGTTGATGGTTGGTGGGTGGGTGGATGGTGGAAGTAGCCATATTACACTTGAATTTGGCAAACGACAGACACTATATAGTATAACCCCCAATACCGAAGTGATACCTCTACACCATGCGGCTTTAAAGAGTTTGGGAACTCCGCAGAATAATACAGGTGGATATATTATAGTGTGGAGTAATGCCACAGCACTTGAAGCAATCGGGATGAGTTTGGGTGAATATTTATTTATTTATTGGAGTTTAACGACACTTTTGACAGCCAGGGCACCGCATGTCGGACAGTTTTACGGGTGGAGGAAGCCGGAGTATCAGGAGAAAATCACCGAGCAGCGGCGAGCGACTGTAAGATTCCCCAACGTACTAACTTCACACAAGCGGTGTTAGCATTGATTGAAGACAAGTGCACCATTGACGTGCAATACGCCTTAGGACACAACGCCACCGTGCCCCCACTTGGGCAACTGAGATTAAGTGTCTTGCCCAAGGACACTGCGCGGTTGCTGCAGGTGGGATTCGAACCGAGGACCTCTCGGCTTGCAGCCTGCATTTCTACCTGCTGAGCCACCACGCTCCCAGTTTGGGTGGATGAGGATCAAGGACAGAATAGACTTGGTGAAACTCTGTTATCTTAATTATTTGGTAAATACCACCGATAGCAGACGGCATTGGCGTAGCTACGGGGGTGAGGTGGGTGTGGTTCGGTGGGTCAGATTCTCTCTTAGAGCACTAGAGCACTAAAGTTTGCAAAAGTTTCTCCGGGCCGGTGGTGGGGGCGGGCTAGTCCTAACTTTTTATAGTATTGTGTAAAGTACTTTGTTGGTAGGGCTGTGCTATTATGTGCCGTGATTTTCAAGTGCGTGCAATGAAATTTAATTTTGGCGTTTTTCGACCCTCGGTGATTAAGACGTCTCATAGCGTTAATTAATTCCGATAATGTGGAAATAAATGAGGCAATTCACCCATTTAACTATTTCTTTTGTAGACTGTTATATTATTATACTTGTATGTTATGTACTTTGGGGGATAAGACTGTCATTGGAAGGGAGTGGTAAAGGGAAAACGCCAAATAGCACAAAAATCCCCGCTAAAATGACGTTAAAGGAAAAAATTCAAAAATACGTATATTTTTATTTTTCGACCCCTACAGCACACTAAAATTTTACCCAAATCGGAGGAATTTTATGTGGCGAGGTTCACGTGAATTACGTCACCCGAAAGTCCTGCCATAACCGTCGAGAATTTTCCAGGTCGGTACCAGATTTTTATACATGGCTTTTATTGGAGAATATATTTCCAAAATTTCGAGAAGGAAAGTATAATACTTTCGTTGAAATTAAAAGATGGTGAACGACGCCCTAAATTGGGAGCTGTTTTGAATAACGATGCGTTATCAAAAAGCACCGCATAGGCCGAGAA
>CM062293.1:494358171-494433171 GCA_031216915.1 Pictodentalium vernedei
TTTCATTTTTCTTCTTTTCCGACTCAAAATTCCTTGCGGTGTCCATCATGTTTTTATGTTATCACTGGCGAAGCACCGAAGACGTCAATAATATTCTCAATGTAACTAAAGACAGTTCACTCTTGGATGCGTATGGTAGGTTTATCAAAGGGATATTAACTGAATCCCTACAAGAACAAATGCTTTGTTCTCGTGTGATATGAGTGACGTGTGAAAGAAGGTGATTTACTGAAATTATATGGTTTCAGCTTTGAACCAGTTCTTACAGTTGAAAATATAATTTTCTCAGAAAAAAATCAGAATTTTCTATTGCCAGGGCGTAACGAGTGCAGTTTTTAAATAGCGAAACTGTGGTAAATGCACTTTTATTTTAAGTGAAAGCTTTTGCATCTTATGATGTCCTATATAGGACTGTCACGATTAATCGATTAGTCGATTGTTGATCGGTCACAGCGAAATCGATTAGTATTTTTCGTTGTCGAATAATCGGTAAATTTTATCCCGCTTTAGACGTTTAATAATTAAAAGAAAATTTTATGAAAAAGACTATTGCTTCTAAAGGTAAAGAGTTAAGAACATCGATGTTAAACCCCAAGAAGCCGTTGGAAGCACTTGTCTGTCAGGTGCATTCATCAAAGCTTTGATGTTCTGAACTTTGGAACCGTCAGTGTAATAATCAAGACCGGTCGGCAGTTGCGAAGTTCGCAACTGCCGACCGGTCTTGATTATTACACTGGCGGTTCAAAAGTTCAGAACATCAAAGCTTTGAATGTACCTAAAAAAGGATCTTCTTCGTTGTTTACCGGAGGTAGGTCAACTGACTTGAACTTCATTTTTTTATCGACGTCAGAGAGAGGGAGAGGGGGTCATCTAAGTACGATTAATCGATTGTGATCGATTATTTGGGACGATTAGTCGATTCCTAAATTAAAAATTCGTGACAGCCCTAGTCCTATATTATGTCCAAAATCGATGCTTCATTAATTTTCTATGAAGTTGGGTGATAAACTCAAGATTACATTGCAAAACGCATCGCGAAATTTTCTGTGAAGTTGACTGACAAACCCAAGATTACATTGTTTGTTCGTTTGGTTGTTTATTGGGGTCTAGAGACACATTAAACTAGGAATCTGCGAATCACAAATTTCTTTTCGAATCGAATCTCGAATCGAATCGTGTCTCTGATATAGACATCGAATCGAATCCCGAATCGAATCTTAAAAGACAAGTTATTTCATATTGCATCAAACGGAAGTTACGGAACACTGTGATGACCCTTGAACACCTTAAACACCAATAACTAAATATTCTCTGTAGCACCGTCGCTGAAACAGCTAGGCCTATATATGTCCATAGTTTTAGTTTTTGAAGCCCTAACTTGTTACTATTCACGTTCTTAAGAACGTGAATAGTAACAAGTTAAGCCTTCAAAAACCAAAACTATGGATAATGTTCTGGGCCAAATTCACACCTTGCCTAACAATTAAACATTGTCAATTACTCAAATAAATAGGAATTGAGCCTACATGAATGAATTTTCTAATGACAGTTTTATCCTATTTTTGTTGGAAATGTAATAAATTGAAGTTAGTACGAGAGATTCGAAAAAATCGAATCCTGAGACTGATTCGGGATCGATCTCGAAGCATACGTATGGTATCGATATCGAATCGAATCTCGAATATTCGCAGGACCCTACTTTAAACAACCAGGATCACATTATTTTGGACAATTTTGCGGGTGGATGAAGCAGGAGTACTCACATCAAAACACAGAGCAGCGACGAGCAACTGTCAGGCTCCCCAAATTACTAACTCTGCACAAGCAGAGAAAGCAGAGCTATTGGAAGCAAGAGAACCATCGCAATGTTAGTACACTGCAAAAAATATAGGTTCTCTTTAGAACCAAAACTGGTTCTAATCTTGTCCCTGAGATGGAACCAGTTCTGTTTAAACAGTATTTATTTCAAATCAAATAAGTTTATAAAGATTAACATTAAATATTAACAGAATTAAACATAAATAGATGGGGTTTCAGCCGTAAGTTTAGAGCTTATACGAGGTTGTCTCAAATCATTATTAAGCAAAGGAGATATGAACAGTTGGCATATCGAACCAGTTTTGGTTCTGTACAGAACCAAAACTGGTTCGATATGCCAACTGTTCATATCTGCCTTGTTTCAAAATGTATGGCGACTGCGTTGAATAAGCTTCAAGTGTACTGCTGAATCTACTTCAGTTCATGTAATATTCTGTTAAAATTGAATGCTATAATCTTGGTAAATTTATTTGATTTGAAATAAATACTGTTTAAACAGAACTAGTTCCATCTCAGGGACACGATTGGAACCAGTTTTGGTTCTAAAGAGAACCTATATTTTTTGCAGTGTACGTCTTAATACGCAGTGATACCCTGCCCCAACGTGGCCAATCGGGATGAAGGGTCATGCCTAAGGACACAACGCAATTACCTCTGGCCAGGACCGAACCGTTGACCTTTCGGTTTAAAGTCCAGTGCTCTGACCACAGAGCTAAAGCATTCCCACTTGATTACATAACTCTCCGAAGATGACGATTATACTTTGTGTGGGTGAGAGTGTGGTGTCACTAATCCCCACCCCCTACCTACCTTGTGAGTCGCAAATTTCATTAAGGCACATAAGAGGCACAAGCAGAATTTCAGTCATTGAACCTCTGGGTTGAAATACCGCTTCTGTTTCTTGTGATCTTTAGCAATACAAACGTTTCTCTCGTGTGTTTTTTGATATGAGCCGCTCAGCTGGAATCAACTTCAGAATGAAGACAGAAATTACCTTTAATTTTGCCGCCATCGAACGACGAGCAACACAAGAAGTTCAAGCGTTGGTTTTCAAGTCTGCTAGTTTGGCCATCATCTGAGGAATCGCTGAATAGCTTCGAATGAAATGTCGTCAGTCAAAAGATGCTAGTGTTAGGTGAACAGATAATAAAGTACTCGTTTTAGTATCTCTGTCCGTTTGTTTGTCCCTTCGTAATCAGTGTCAGTGACAGGGCTGAAAATAAGCCGCGTGACATTTGCAGGGTGAGGTCCCCAGAGGGTGAATTTGATCATGCTATCCTTTACAGTGGGCCAATTTATCCTCTGGGTACCTCATTCTGTTTAGGTTTGAGACCCTGATTCAGACTGAGGTTCACAGAGGGTAACTTTAGTGATGCTACCCTGCTATGCAGGGTAGCATCACTAAATTCACCCTCTAGGGACCTCATTTTGCAGATGACAGTCTGCTTATTTTCTGGCTTGTCAACTTTGTAATGATAAAACCTTCTGTTATGGTGACATGGTGATGAACTATACTGTGATGTAACACACTGATGGAAAGAGCTTTATGAGGCCTTTCCAAATGTGTATTATATCACAAGCTAAATAAAAATTGATTGAAAATCAGCTATGCAGGGTACCATCACTAAATTCACCCTCTGGGGACCTCATTTTGCAGATGTCATTCTGCTTATTTTCTGGCTTGGTCAGAAACCAAGCAAACTGATCAAACAATACATTATAGTCGTTGTGGACTGGCTGTGTGCAATCCACGTGTGGGCAGTGTTGTCCACGCATGCGTTATCAGGTAATAAAAAATCAACATCAACAAAATTTCAATTCATGAACAACCGGGTTATACCCACCCGTGAAAAGTGAACAGACCACGACGGCCGTACTGTTGGCGGTGATCAAATATTCTCGACGATCGCATTTTTAGCTGCAGATGAAAGATGGGTAGCTCATAAGGTACTAATGCTTTTTTTTCTGATCGTTCATTTGCTCATTAGTCTGTCATTAGTTTGCGATCAAACGTTCACAACTATCGATACTATCAAGACCGACATGGCTGATTCATGGTTATTATGGTCGGTTGATAGATCCGGGGTAGTAACAATTTTAAGATTTCTTCGATTTGAAAAATAAAGGTCGGTATTGCCAAAAGCAGTGGCGTGGCCACGGGGAGAGGGGATTGGATGTGACGCGTCCCCCCACCCCCCACTTCCCTTCAAAGCTGGTCCTCGAAATATGTCCAAAAATGGCATAAAAATCGTAGAGGGGTAAGTCCATGGGGGTGTGGTTGTAGATTTGTAGATTGCTTGTTCTGATATCTGTGTCGGTGAAAAGGTAGACAGTCGTCAATACATGAAAAACCTTAAAATATCCGCTCAGATGCAAGGAGATGGGGTTTTTTGAACCCTGGAATTCAAAATTTTTCATGGTTCGGCCGGTGGTAGAAAAATTTTTGAATTCTAGGGTTCAAAAACCCCCATCGACGACCCTTTACAGCCCCACATCGGACACATTTATTTCCCTCCAGTGGAAACCCTGATTATTGTTACCTTTGTTATCTAGCTCAAACTTTAAGGGCGCAAAATTCTGAGATGTGAAGGCTTGGAAAGCTTTTCCCGCACACACCACCCCCCCCCCCCCCCCCCCCCCATTAATATGGGGCTAAGACAGGCTCTGCGAGTCCCCCCCCCCCCCCCCCCCCACACACACACACTTGCTTTGGGCTGGCTACGTCACTGCGGGCCAAAAGTAGTTTAACCCTTTACCTAACATGAATAACAGACGACACTTGCAAACAAAATTCTTGAATAACTAATTGTTTTATTTTTTGGTCTCAAAAATACAGGTTATGACCCCTCATTGGAACGAGCTAGGCGAGCGCGTTTCAAAGAGGGGTCATAACCTATGTTTTTGAGACAAAAAAATGAAAAAAAATAATGAAAATCAATTGGCGTTTTTTTGCGAATAGCATTGACCGGTTTTGGACGTTACGTTGGGTAAAGGGTTAATGCGCTACGTTCACTGTAATATTTTACGGTGGAAGTAGCGGCAGCTTTCACCAGAAGTTTTATCGCATTTTTAACGGAAATTTATGGACCTCTGATTTTTGATGAGTTATGTTCGACTATGGATTTTACAATCAGCGAATTTAACCTTGGCATTCGACAATGCTGTGGTGAAAGTCGTGGCAGACTGTCACGACTTTCACCATGTCATTGCTGATTTCTGTAGCTACTTGAGAGGCCCTATTAATACATATTACCAAATGACATAAAAATCATAGGGGGGGGGGGGTAAGGTCCATGGGGGTTAGGTTGTAGATTTGTAGATTGCTTGTCCTAATATCTGTGTCGGTAAAAAGGTAGACAGTCGTCAATACATGAAAAACCTCAAAATATCCGCCCAGATGCAAGGAGATGGGGGGTTTTGAACACTGGAATTCAAAAATTTTGAATTTCAGGGTTCAAAAAACCCCCATCGACGACCCTTGGCCGCCCCATATCGGACACATTTATTTCCCTCTAGTGGAAACCCTGATTATTGTTACCTTTGTTATCTAGCTCAAACTTTAAGGGCGCAAAATTCTGAGATGTGAAGGCTTTTCCCACACAAACACACACACACACACACACACACAAACACACCTATTAAAATGGAGCTAAGCCAGGCTCTGCGAGTTTGTCCCCCACACTTGCTTTGGGCTGGCTACGCCACTGCATCTCGACAATTCCAAAATTTTCCGAATCACGCGACGTGTATCGAATCGAATGATCTGTTCGAATTTCGAGAAGTCACCAATCGTACAACTGGGAAGATGTGTATGCTGTCTTTTAACGAACTAAGCCAGCGGATAACATTTCCTGTTGCCTAAAAGCAGAGAGTGTCTCAAACCGGAATAACAGAATCCGTCCGTTGATAATAAAGTATGGTCAAACTTGTGGGAAGAGCTTCTCCAAATTTTCAGTGTTATTTGTAGGAAATCTACCGAACATTCATTTTGTTTGAACTCCTGACAACATTTTTAACCCTTAATAACCTTAGCGTTTGTTATAAATATGTAGAAAATGATCAAAGTTTGAAGTGTTTTGAAAACGTCAGAAATGGCGACCAAACAAAAAACTAAAATGCAACTCCGATTTATGCTGATTTGTGACCCTATATGAACCCGCAGATTTATACCATGATTACCTATTCTACTATATGTATAAAGCCTATGACATAAATTTTAGCTTTACACACTAACCGTGATGAACACGCCAGCAATGGGATTTCAATAGTTAAACTTTACACCTACAGTAGAACTACATCCCAGCTGGCCTTTGGTGACCTCGTCTTGAATGCAAACTTGTCTAACTTTATCATTCGTCGCCTCGCAAAAAATGAAATGAAAGCGGTAATTATTTATTACGTTTTAAATGAATTTACCCCATAAGACACCAAAAATTAACAAACATGTGTTGTCTCATGTTAATAAAGCATCCATAACTCGAAATAGTATGTTATTATGTTATTAAAATGAAAAAGACTGTGATTTGCGCGTTTCTTTTTCTATTTCGTTTCTGCGATAAAGTTCACAGCGGAAGTACCGCCCACCGGTGCTCATGTAAACAAAAACCGATTCGCACGTATGAACGTCAAATGCTCAGTAAAATCGAGAAAAATTAATAGCGACTCTTAATAATCTGACGATCAAGGTATAAATAAAATATACACAAAGTAGCTTGGTGTCCCAAATGTTCACCACTCATTATTGGAGATGGAATATGCAAACTTTGAAGGAGCGGGGCTTGATACAGACGTTGCTATTAAAAAATATCAAAACAATTTAAATCCGCATCGCTCTCATCGTGAAAAGAATATCGGGGAACAAATGGTTGTCCGGGCGATATTGTTATGCTTCTGATCGGCGTGTCAACTTCGTGAGTGTGGTTTAAGGGTAAGTACCCGAAATATTAGTCTGAAGAGAAAAAAAAGAGAAAGAAAGAAAGAAATGGCTGACGATCGCTATAAGTCAATCCAACTTCATTGAACGACTTAACCCTTTGAACCCTAAAGGTCGGTTTTCTGACCAGGGAACATTATAAAGTAGGGTGGCTCCTGAGTTAACCCTTTACCTAACATGAAAAGCAGACGATACTTGCAAAAACATTCTTGAATAACTAATTTTTTTCATTTTTTGTCTCAAAAACATAGGTTATGACCCCTCGTTGGAACGAGCTCGACGAGCTCGTTCCAACGAGGGGTCATAACCTATGTTTTTGAGACAAAAAAATGAAAATATTTTGAAAATTAATTGGCGATTTTTGAGAATAGCGCTGGCGGGTTTTGGCCGTTACGTTGGGTAAAGGGTTAAAGCGTTGGGTAGACCAATCAAAATTTTCTCGGAGCTGCACGTTGAAAATATTACTTGTTCTACCCCCAAATAATGAATGTGGACTCTCCCAATTGCTAACATTGAACTGACATGGGAGATACCACCAGTATTCAAAGGGTTAATATTGTTCAAGAAAAGCTTAATCTTTTGAGATTACAGCATTCTCTGTACTGGCTGTCGATGTTATGTGTCTGTTCAATAATTTTAGAAAACAGAGTGGCCCTGTCTCGAAAGTCAGTCAACACATTTTGTGAAACGATAAATCCTCATCATTTTCAGCGACAGCTCAGGCGAGGGTGAGGCAATACTCGAGAGTGCATCAGGGACGTAGCTAGAGGGGCTTTAATGGGGGGAGGGGGTGGGGTGATCAGTTAAATATCTAACTTGGTTTGAGTGCCAGCACGCCATACCATGGGCATATCCCGAGGGCGCGCAAGTTTTTGTTGGGGAAGAGTTCGAGTGGGGCATCTCCTACTTGGGGGCTATCCAAGGGGGGATTTTTAATTTTTGAACCCCTGAGATGGATTCTGAAGCCTCCCTCTGGCTTAAATCTAATAATTTTATCCACAAGCAAAATACATTTCCCCATTATGTCCAGGAGTTTTCCTTCACACTGATCAGGCTACACAAAGACTATAGGCTGACTGCTCTTCAGACAATATATATTCCTTCCACCTGACGGTCAGCCAGTTGGAAAAAGTAGGTATTGGCTGAATGGCTGTCAACCTATAGTCCTTGTGTAGCCTGATCATTGTAAAATTTATTTATTTATTTATTGGTGTTTAATGTCACATACTTATGCACAATGGCTAATCGTGACCGTGACAGTTTTACGGGTGGAGGAAGCCAGAGTACCCGGAGAGAACCACCGAGCAACAACGAGCAGCTGCCAGCTCCCCAACATCGTAACTCCGCACTGTAGCACAGGTATGGTTAGATTGGTTGAAGACATGCGCACCATCGACGTGCAGTACGCCTTAGTAAGCGGCGTCATCGTGCCCCCATGTGGCCACCGGGGTTAAAATGCCTTGCCCAAGTACACAACGCGGGAGTCCGATTCGATCGCTCAGACGGTCACCCATCTGAGGATTAACCGGACTCGACGTTGCTTAACTTCGGTGATCTGACGAGAACCGGTAACCGCAACGCCACCGCGACCCCTGATCATTGTAAGGGGAACGGTACGATGAATTTTAAAAACCGGACCGGTCACAGATTCGAGTCGGAATTTCGGAAAATTTTGTCTGCTGATTGGAAAAGTCAGAGAATTTGATCGAAAACTGGAAACTTGCTTTGGATCTGTCGGTAACCGCAACCGATCGCAAACCAAAGTTGGAAAAACTGTGATCACGCCTCCCTCTGGCTCAAATCTAGTAATTCCATCCACAGAAAAAATGCATTTCCCCAGGTAGGTTCATGAGTTTTCCCTTACACTGACAAGGCTTCGCAAGGACTACAGACTGACAGATATTCAGCCAATATCTACTCCTTCCAACTGGCTGCCAGTCGGTTGGAAGGAGTTGGTATTGACTGAATATCCGTCAGCCTGCAGTCCTTGTGTAGCCTGGTCATTGTTAGGGAAACGGAACGATGAATTTGAAAAACCGGTCTGGTCGGAGATTCGAGTCGGAATTTCCAAAAACGTTGTCAACTGATTCGAAAAGACGGAGAATTTGATCGGAAATTTGAAAATCGCTTTGGCTCTTCCGGTAACCGATCGCCAGTCGCAGTCGGAAAAACTGTGATAACGGGTTGAAAATTCAAATCGACAGGTCTGAAAAGTCTGAAAAGTTGAAAACATGAAGGAAACTTGATTTCGTTGAATTTACAACTATTGGAATTTATACCTTTCAATTCCTAACTCTTGAAAATTATTATGATTATTGAGAGCGAGGACCTCCCTCCCCCCCTCCATCCCACCCTCCCTATTTACACACACAGGCGCACCTGTCGCTACGTGCCTGGTGTGTCGATCGAATAGGATTTAACCCTTTACCTGACATGAAAAGCAGACGGCACATGCAAAAACAATTCTTGAATTTTTGTCATTTTTTGTCTCAAAAACATAGGTTATGACCCCTCGTTGGAACGAGCTTGACCAGCTCGTTCCAACGAGGTGTCATAACCTATGTTTTTGAGACAAAAAATGAAAAAATAATGAAACTTAATTGGCGATTTTTGACAATAGCGCTGGCCGGTTTTTACCGTTACGTTGGGTAAAGGGTTAACATAAGTTAAACCTTTACCCAACGCACAGGATATCAAGATTTATTAATTTCGTTTGTGTTTTATTTTTAATATTTCCAAACATTTCGACAAAACCTTATCGTGTAACCTCGTTGCTCGGTGGTTCTCTCCGGGTACTCCGGCTTCCTCCACCCGTAAAACTGTCGTGGTCATGATTAGCCATTGTGCAGAAATATGTGACCTTAACCACCAATAAATAAATAAATAATAATATCATGTAACCCCTTTTTGAAAGGAGTTCGACGAACTCGTTTCAATGAGGGGTCATATGATACGGTTTTGTTGAAGAACTTTTTGGAAAAACTTCTTTTTTAGATGGGCGGATGTCCAGGGTGCGTTAGTTAAAGGGTTAATATGCCTTACGACTGCACGCTGAATGTATTCGCTGATTTGTTTCTCGACGCCATTCATCCGCCATCTAATATAATCACTACCATTTATGGTTTTGGCGCATGAAATTTCCGAGTCTTCAAAAATTTTAAAAATTACATAGCACATGTCGTCCCTCACAATGGCTTCAAATTGCTGCTGGTATTCTAATAACAGTGAAGCCGCGTGTGATTTTGATTTCTCTCTTTCTCTTGATATCAGCATGAGATTTTATTTTGAAGATTTTTCTGCATTAGAGTCACGTATTTCATACGAGGAAGAGAAACAACAATTCATTTCCGAACAGGTTCTTGAAAAACAGAAAGATCGACTATCGAGTATCCGAGACCTGTAGTTTCCTTGTCTGAGGGAGAGATTTAGAATCTTAAGGCGTTTGAATCAGGAACTTATCACAGACGTTTGTTCACGAACAAATTAATTAACACTTCATTAGGGGCTGATATATCAGTCGCAGCTAAAAATATAAAGCTGTGGGTGGGTGGATGGATGGGTGGGTGGGTGGATGGGTGGGTTTTGTGTGGGTGGATGGGTGGGTTTTTTATGGGTTTGTTTTTGTGGGTGGGTGGGTGGGTGGGTGGGTGGGTTTTGGGTGGGTGGGTGGTTGGTTGGTTGGTTGGTTGGGTGTGTGTTTTTTGGGGTGTTTTTATGGGTGGGTGGGTGGGTCTGTGGCTGGTTGGGTTTTTTGGGGTGTCAGTAGTGGATGTCCAGACGATACGATTCGGTTCGGTTTGTGTCGCGTTGCTACGGATATTTCCGAAAGGTCGAAATATGTTCTCAAAATCCTACCAAGTATCTCCTCTTAACCCTTTACCCAACACGAAAAGCAGACGACACTTGCAAACAAAATTATTGAATAACTGATATTTTTCATTTTTTGCATCAAAAACATAACTTATGACCCCTCACTGGAACGAGCTCATTGAGCTCGTTCTAGTGAGGGGGTCATAAGCTATGTTTTTGATGCAAAAAATAATGAAAATTAAATGGCTGTTTTTGCGAATAGCGCTGTCCGGTTTTGGCCGTTACGTTGGGTAAAGGGCTCAGCTCTTCTTCTACCATCAGGTCTCTTGCATGGGGGGGGGGGGGGGGGGATCCTGTATAGGAAACCTGATGATAGAAGAAGAGTTGAAGGTGGTTCCGTTTTGACGTTAATTCTTTGATCCCGTTCTGGATTATTCTGTGTTTTTGATTGTTTCCCACGCTGACAACTCGCCGTTGAATATAATACTTGAAGAGACGTGGAGACCGGCAGCATTTTTTGGTTGTAAGAAGTTACAATATTTTTACAGTTTGAAAATTCTTGAGGAGCAAGTCGAGATTCGATTCGAAATTCTCTGCCTAATTCGATTCAAGATTCGATTCGACCGACAATTTGAGATTCGCAGGGCCCGACAAAAATTTTCCACTCAGGAGACGTGAACGGAAATCGGATCGAATAAACGCAAATCGAAAATCGAATCGAATAAGCACATATCGCACGAAAACAATAAAAGTAAACGAAAATGTTGCTTCTAACCCATCTCGTGGGACGCTAACGCCTAGTGAAATAACTCTCCGCGCGCGTCATTCGAAGGTAAAAATCGTGTTCGAATTCGAGCAGCGCACTATTGTCTATATAGTTCGGACTGTGACGACAGGGGGAGGCCACCAAAAATTTGTAAGACGTGACGTGGAGGTGGGTGGGTCTCTTGAGTGCGCCAAAAATGTGCATTTCCAACTTGTGCAATTTTTTGAATTTTTTAAAAGTATATCAATATATCAGCTAATATATACCATCATTTGTGTTTCAAACCTTGAAGATGATGTTGTAAATCACACTCTTAACATAAATACAACATCAGGAGGCTTTAAACTGGGAAAATGTCACACGTTAGAAGGGGGTGGGTGTCTTGTTCGAAATGTAGAAAATGTGCAGACAATATTTTGGGAACAATTCAAATGAAAATTTGTTCCCGTATATGTACACCTGCTCTGGCCAAGCCTGATAATGAACAGCTTGTCATTTGTAGATTGGGGCCCACAGCAGCCCACAAAGGTTTAAATTGGTGGTACCAGTTTAACCCTTTACCTAACATGAAAAGCAGACGACACTTGCCAAAAAATGATTGAATAACTAATTTTTTAAATTTTTTGTCTCAAAAACATGGGTTACGACCCCTCATTGGAACGAGCTCGACGAGCTCGTTCCAATGAGGGGTCATGACCTATGTTTTTGAGACAAGAAATGAAAAAATAATAAAAATTAATTGGCGATGTTTGAGAATAGCGCTGGCCGGTTTTGGCCGTTACGTTGGGTAAAGGGTTAAGAATATTATGAAAATCCCCTAAAGACAGCTGTGCCTACTAAGTTTATAAGCTTATTTTGGATTTGAATGGGAGAGTGGGGGGGGGGGGGGGGGTTGTCTGAGTACGGTAGTAGAAAATTTGCACGTAGTGGGTGGGTGGGTGTAAAAAGGAGCCGAATAAAAAATAGGACGTCACGTCTTGCAAATTTTTAGTGCCCTCCCCCCCCCCCCCCCTCCCCCCCCCCCCCCCTGGTGACGAACGGAATTCTGATCGAGAGTCTTGGGGGATTCAGCACTGCCTATGATAATCATATGATAGTATAAATAATTAGGTGGCTTAGTGTTAACAGCAGACCAAAAGGGGTACATATCACCCACACAATACTACCATATCACTCCGGTATAGAAAATTCGGCAGATCTTAACCCAAACAACGTAATGTGGAATTGTACAGTGGGTATCTACTGCGGTCAACGTCTCTATGACGTCGCATGTACACATTGGCCTCATGGCGTCATTACCAACGTCAACCGTTTCGCGGGGAAAAGTTTGTGAATAAAAGCTAATCTTTCCCATCGTCATCTATCACATACCCATACTATATGCCCAAGGTACATACATGCATAATTATATATACAATAGTATACTTTAGTATGTATATATATATATATACCTACTGCATATATACCTTTATCTATTGACTAAAGTGAATTTTTTGATTTGATTGGTTGATAGATACGTGGTATGAGACCATATTCATTGAAATCCACGATACGTCCGCCCAGCCACTGACAAATTTCCCGTGCCCAGTGGAAGCCTCGTTCCGAAATCTACAAATTGTCCATACCCCGTAGAAGACGCGTCATTCCAGTTTTACAGTGTACATGTATTATATTTTAATTTTTTATCTCCAAAATATAGCTCATGACCCCTTATTGGAATGAGCTTGTAGAGTACCCTCCAAATTGGGGTTCATAAGCTATGTTTTTGAGACAAAAAAGAAAAAATGAAATTCAATAATTTTTTAATACAAGTCATATCGGCATATTTTCACAAAAACTCTTTTGCACAAAAATTCCACAGAAACCTGTATGGCTCAACAATGGAAGATAAAATATCTCATGCTGTGTGTGTTCACACATGAAATAGATTGCACTTCTAAAACGGAAAGTCAATAGATAAATTCGTTACCCCGTGTCTGATCACGTGGTACGGGTTTTTACCTACCTGAAGCCAGCCGTATCCCATTCGGCCTTCGGCCTCATGGGATACAGCTGGCTTCGGGTAGGTAAAAACCCGTACCACGTGATCAGACACGGGGTAACTAATAATACATATGTGTATTTGTGATATATATGTTTATCATATGCTGAGTGAAGTTTTGTACCGAGATTTTTCGCCTGAAAGAGATGCACTGGCAAAGCTTCGAATTTTTACTGACAAATGGGACCTGATTCATCCTTCCTATACTACTTGCACTGATAACGCGAATTTGTCATTTTTCTCCATGGTAACAAACTGAATTGAGCCGTTCTTTGAAAAGATATTTTATGAGAAAATATTCCTACCCAGGATGATTGTTTATTCTGTTGTCGGTGGGATTTTTCTCGATTTAAGTAATTCAACCCAGCATTTTCCGTTGACGTTTCCTTATGGTGCGTAAACTCCAAAGGATTAATTAAGCATAGAAATGATTTAAAGGCGTATTAATTATAGTTATTGGTAACGTAATCGGTTTGTTGCAGTGTGTGTTCTATGTAAACGCAGCTGGTACTCTCGTCACAAGATGGATTTGAGTGATGTTCAACAAAACACTTCACACGAAATATACACAAGTTTAGTTTGTTCTTAGTGTGCCTTTTTAGGGACTCAATACAGAGAGAAAAACTTGAGCAATTATAAATCTAAACACTTTGGACAGATAGACGCCTACAGTCGGATAATGAGACAGTTTCTCGCAATAACTTCATACTATCAACAAATCAATGGGAGAAAAACCAGGGACTCTGGAGCAAGAGGGGCATGTGGGTGCATTCATCTTCCTCATTCTTTACCAGCACGGGGGTGTTGGCAGCTGAAACGTGCCATTCTCCGACTTCTGCGTTGAAACTTGATGCATGAAACACCCACTCTGACAACTGTCAATGCCATTCCCCTCAATGTAAGGTGGTTTTACCATCTGTCGAACAACGAAGGTCTCCAATATGTGGGCCACACAAGCTACAAATACCTCCGATTCGCTCTTACTCTTGAGTGCCTAATAATAGTACAGGGCGAAATAATAGTACAAGGTGGAACATTTCTGAAAATTAATAATAGTATAGTGTCGAATAATGGTATAGGGTGGAAAATTCCAAGATGTGAACCAGCCGCTATGATCAGAGTCGTTTTTATTACACAAATGTCTGATGCTTTTGAAGTGGTGAAGAGCTACATTACTTTAAGTTATCATAATTTTCACATGGATTTGACTTGTTGCAATTTATGGGCGAGTGCCAACAGGCACTCTCCCATAAATTGTACCAAGGCAAAACCTTATAGACTAATTAATTCTGTTTCAGCGATGGTATGAAGCACATCCACTGGGTACTGGGTATTAAAGTTATTGCAACAGTACTTCAAAATAAAGCCCAAATATATGCTTCCAGATCGTTACCAGTTAACATTTCCATTGTATCCTGTGTTTGCTTGTACATTTACCTTACTAGTTTGCTTTGGTGAACTTTATGAGATAAGCGGCTGCTCTGCACATTGGATTGCTGAAAATTAATAATCATACAGGGCCAAATAAGGATCATGCAGGCGGGAATTTTGTTCGAAAATGAATAATCATACATGTATGATTATTAGGCACTCAAGAGTAGAGAACTAAAGTTTGCAAAATGGTCTCAGGGGTGTGGGGAGCTAGTCCTAACTAGGACCCTCCGACTGATGCGCTCTCCTCCCACTTCCTTTCAGAAGAGTGGGAGAGGGGGCAACGACCGGAGGCTCCTAATTGGGACTAAGGAATGCTACCAAAACCCCACACAAAGGCTTTTCAAATATCATATTTTACACCCCCCCCCCCCCCCAAACTAGCTTGGACACCTCTATTATACAATCCCTGGCTTCACGCATGCAAAGAACCAAAGTAAGCGAGTCATACAACTCGTGGAACCCGATGACAAACCGATTACATGTAACCTATCTTGAATGTGATCTTAGAACATCTAAGACCCGATATATGTGTCAGGTTGATCAACAAAGGCCTTGTTTTCGGGACAAAATGCAGATCTATTCAAGCAAGGTAAGCTTTGTACGTTGACACGCTGATATGGTTTAACGCATTGGCCTGTTGTCCTTCCTGAATCCTTGAAAATCCACTTTCAATTTTTCAAGCTCTGAGTTTCGTTTGTGTCGTTATACTCCACGTCATGGCAGAAGTTGCGCGTTTCACACATTCGGGACTGAGAGCAGAAAACGTTCAAAGTTCCGCCTGACGATCAGACCTCACAGACGATGAATGTGAAAGCACGATGCAAATATAAAAATGGAAATATTTTGAAATATGTTTGATAAAATACTCTATATGAAAATATTATACAGTTATGGACTTTTGTGGTGGTGAATATGATGTGATATGAACCTAAAAAACGTATATATATATAAATTTGATAGGTTCATATCACAGCATATTCACCACCACAAAAGTCCATAACTGTTTCATTATATACACCACCCTCAAAAAAAAATCTTCTATTTGTCAATTAAAAGTTCAATTTTATCAACCAGAAATACTTGTATTTAACAATAAAATAGTTATCATCTGCAGAATAACATAAAAATATACAATGTTATATGGATAACGCCGACTGAAACAGAACTAGAGAGGGGATTTCCATAAGCTATATTTAGAAAGTTGATATTCACTGGAAAACCGGTGGACATGGCTTTTTGCGTGCCAGTCACGTGTATAAGATCCAGCCAATAGAAATGTGGTTATTTAAAAAGTATATAATAATAATGAGTACTGA
This sequence comes from Pictodentalium vernedei, assembly GCA_031216915.1. Classification (NCBI taxonomy): domain Eukaryota; kingdom Metazoa; phylum Mollusca; class Scaphopoda; order Dentaliida; family Dentaliidae; genus Pictodentalium; species Pictodentalium vernedei. The sequence goes on from CM062293.1 coordinate 494,374,290, forward strand.
GTACTTTCAAGATATTTTCATCAAATCTAGTCATGGCTGCTGTTAAGCAGCCATGACTAGATTTGATGAACAATTCATCTAAATTTAACTTTAGAAATCTTTGGTGAGAATATCCATCAGATTATAAGGGGAAATCTGATTAAAAGTGCCCCAATGATACTTATATCAGTGACAAGAGTAATCCTATCCTTGGCAGGAATATCTGCCAGCACTATGTGAGGGGTTAGTTATCCTGGGTATTTGTATTTCTAAGATTGGAATATCAGAATATCCGTAATTTCTTATGGTCGAATAACGTTTGAAATGAGGAAGCTATTGGAGGTGGTAATACCGAAGAATGAGTTCCCCACTCCTGTTTTTCTTTCCTGTCAAGAGATGTGTGGGATAGGGCGTGGCAGAGTAGGTAAAATTATTGATACTATCATTGCCAATTTGTGTTATGCAGTTGTCAGGGGTGTAAATCCTGAAGGGTGTGGGGGGTTACACCCCCCCCCCCCCAAAAAAAAAAAAAAAAATATTCAGATCTTCTGTTCGCAGGGCAGCGAGTAGGAAATCTGCTCGGTTACCACGGCCCTGTCAGGGTGTTATTTGCATAACAGACTAGAGCTTAACAGATAGGACACGCTGGGTACCTGATATATCATGGTCTTGTACAACTTCCATCTCAGTTCATATGCCCTGCTGTCCATACAAAAGGAGACCAGGGTGTTCTTGTAAATTCAACAATTCTGTTTAGAATATATTCATTTATCTTCCTGTGTGGCGTGCCCTGCCCTACAGGGCACCTGGTATCATATGGTATGTACTGTGTGGTGATATATATGCAGGGCAATAGGCGCTGACAGTACGGCAGACTGATGATACCCCCCCCCCCCCCCCTAAATATTTTCGGTAGTTACGGGCCTGGCAGTTGTTTCAATAGAACCACCTGTGGACTTTCGAATACTATAGATTATGCCTGAACAGCCTTCAGGAACGTCCAGGTCTTTGCGTCTTGAATATCTGAGTGTTTTGAGATTTTTGTTTTGTTTTAGATGGGTAGTGGAGAGCGGGTACCTTTGCTTCAAAAACTGATGCTTGTGTCCTTTAGCGAATGCAACGACCAAATTAATTCAGCGCATTTCAAGAAAATCGCTATTCAGTTTTTTTCAGTTTTTGCCTAAAAAACACACAGCTTATTATTAGTAACGCACGGGGCGCCAAGGTGGGGAGGAGTCAGTGGGGACTACATACATCCTCCTCCCGCCGTCGGTGAAGTCTAGCCTTCGTCGGGGAAACTGCCTCCGTGATTGTGGGCGTGCCGGGGAATACCTTAGAACCTTTGTCGGAGATACACAAGCCCACTGTCGCTACCACTGTTGGAACGGTTTCGTTGAGCTCGTTCCAATAAGAGGGTCATAGTTAATTTTTTATGTCAAAAAATAAAAATATTCAGTTGTTTCAGACTAACTGTGGAAATGTCGTTTGCTGGTCGTATTAATCGAAGTGTTAAAGGGTCCTGAAAATATTCACGTCCAGTCGTAAAATTGTATGTAATCGCAATGTAACACAAAATATTCACGTCCTGTCGTAAAATTACTTGTAATCGCAATGTAATACAAAATATTCACGTCCAGTCGAAAAATTGCTTGTAATCGCAATGTAATACAAAATATTCACGTCCAGTCGTAAAATTGCTTGTAATCGCAATGTAATACAAAATATTCACGCCCTATCGTACAACTGTATGTAATTGTAATGTAATACAAAACATTCCCTTAATATTAAGTTGTAAAATTGCATGTAATCACAATGTAATACAAAACATTCACATCCTGTTGTAAAATTGTATGTAATCGCAATGCAATACAAAATATTCACGTCCAGTCGTAAAATTACTTGTAATCGCAATGCAAAACAACATATTCAGGATCTGTCATAAACTTGCTTGTAATCGCAAAGTAATACAAAATATTCACGACCAGTCGTAAAATTGCTTGTAATCGCAATGTAATACAAAATATTCACGACCAGTCGTAAAATTGCTTGTAATCGCAAAGTAATCCAAAATATTCATGTCTAGTCGTAAAATTGCTTGTAATCGCAATGTAATACAAAATATTCACGTCCAGTCGTAAAATTGCTTGTAATCAAAATGTGATCAAAAATATTCATGCCCACTCGTGAAATGATTTGTACTCAAAATGTAATCGAAAATATTCATGCGCAGTCATAAGACTGCTTGTAATAAAAATGTAATCACTGACATTAGGCGGCCGGAGCCGGACACTGTAGATCATTTTCAGTTATTCCTGGTAACCTGACTCCACATAAACATGGCAGGAGCAGAGGTGTAGCCACGGGGGACACTTGGCTTGCTAAATGTTTCGCTGCCCCCTCCCCCAAAATATTGGCTCAGTGCTACTTCCATACAACATAGAGAAGACTAAAATGTTTCCAATATAAGGTTATACACGCTATAAATGCTTCACATTCGCTCTTAGAGCACTGAAGTTTGTAAAATGTTTTTCGGTATGAGAGGCCTAGTCCTCACCAGGCCCCTCCGGTTGTTACCTCCTCCTCCTCCCACTTCTCTTCAGGAGTAACGACCGGGTGGTCCTAGTTAAGAATAAGGGAGGCCACATAACCCCCCCCCCCCCCCCCCGTCCACACCTTACTAGGACACCCTCTATTATAGAATCCTGGCGACACATCTGGGCAGAGACGTCACGAAGATTACGTAGTTGATAGGTGGTAGGTGCCCAGACTGTGATAACTGGAAACCCGACCGATAAAAAACTCAAACTACATCATCAAGGCACGGCTTCGGCGAAATATTAATCAGCCCTGGTTATAGTTGAAAACCTCAAGACTTGCTGGAAATGTTTTTGTAGGTAAATAAAATATACATGTCGTTGGGTCGTGACGCAACTTCTTATTCAATTTACACGTACCGTACCGGCACTGGCGGCGGAAGCTTGATAAAAATGGAGGAGTACAAGTTTACAATGCTACCATGGTCAGACCAAGTGTGAAAAAGGTTACAATCGTTTATCGGTAAATGTACTATGGCTCGCTATAGTCTCTCGTTTAGATGAATATGCCGCCGTGTGGTCACTGTCCTGTCAGTTTCTTCTACTTCAACCATCTTCCAACCCGAAGGCCAGCCTTCGGGTTGGAAGATAATTGAAGTAGAAGAAACGAACTGAAGTGACCGAAAGGGAGTGGGATTCTTTTGGCTAAATATTGTTTGGATTTGCAAATAATGTTACAGGATATTGTTTAGATTTGCAAATAATGTTACATTCCAGTCAGCATACAGACCCAGGCGTAGTACTCAAACAGATCTAATTCGTGTTCGCAGGAACATTCTGAACTCGATGGATGATCGCAAGTTAACATCATTTGTGCTGCTTGGCCTGTCTGCAGCATTTGACACGATCGACTACCAGATTCTTTTGTCACGTTTAGAAAAACGACTCAACATACGAGGTTCTGCTCTCAGTTAGATAAGGTCTTATTTAAGCGATCGCATGCAATCTGTGAAAATTTGCAATACCTTCTCTGAGCCCATTGAGCTAAAACATGGTGTTCCGAAAGGCTCAGTACTCGGACCCCTACTGTTCACAGTCTATACCTTACCACTCGATGATATCATAAGGAACCACTCTGTAAATTTTCATCTGTATACTGATGATACCCAGTTGTATTTGTCCGACGACCTTTCTAAAATAAACGACTCATTAACAACACTGGAGGCATGCATCGAAGATATTCGACAATGGATGAGGAGAAATTTTCTCAAATTAAATGATGACATTTTTACAATTGGGTGCCAAACATCAGTTAGAAAAATCTCCGATCAACTGTCTGAAAATAGGCGATGCCAATGTTAACCCAAGCGAAAATTCTCTGAACCTTGGTTTTACTTTTAATAACAGCTTCGATCTGAGTAACCAAATCACTAAAATGAGCAAAAGCTGCTTCTTCCAGATAAGAAACATTAAACAAAATTAGAAAACTACTTTATCAAGACACACTAAAAACTGGTATACAGTTTATGGTCCTGTCTCGACTGGACTGTTGCAACTCTCTTTATTTTGGACTTCCGCTGAAATCTATTAACTGGTAAAGTGCTAAATTATTTTTGGCCATCAAAATTTGTTCACATGTGTTTGCCTTGTTACAATTTATAGGAGAGTGCCCACAGGCACTCTCCTATCAATTGTAACAAAGCAAATCATAACAGACTAAATAATATCACCTCAAAGATAATTTTAAGCACAGCAATTGAATTTGAGGCCTTTAAGTTGCAGTACCTATGCTTGAGAATAAAGCCCAAATGTGGGTTTCCAGCACTCTACCAGTTGACCTGCTTCAGCGCATTCAAAATACAGCAACCAGGATGATTACTGGCGCCAAAAGATTTGACCACATTACACCAATCCTCAGATCCTTGCATTGGATACCAGTTGAGTCTCGCATCAAATATATAGTATTAATGATGACACACAACATCATTAACAGGGATAATGCCCCTACCTACTTAAAACAGATTGTCACTTTACACAAACCAGTACGGAATCTTAGATCATCTTCAGAAAATGTTCTTGTCCTGCCCCGAATAAGATCTACTACGGGAAAAAAGATCATTCACTTTTTCAGCTCCCTCACTGTGGAATGCACTCCGTCAGAATTTAAGGAAATCCCTCAATACTGAAAATTTCAAAAAAGGTTTAAAGACCAATTTCTTCCGTATAGCCTTTGACTGCTGAATTCTTTCTTTTGAATGTAAGTTTATTTTGTGAGCGCTTTTGAGCAGTGTTTTGCTGGTAAAAGCGCTATATAAGTAAATTATTATAATATTATTATATTGACACGTTTTCATGCGTCCATTTTAACTCATTGTGTAACTGTGAAACATATCTGTGGAAAACAGTGGAGGGGCATGTGTTCCCTGTGCCCCACAGGCTCCGCCGTCTTTGCGTGCCGGTACTCCAAACTGGTCAAACTGGGCTCCAACAACCCGAATCGCATACTAAATACCTCCATTGGCATGCCTGAGTGTGTATTTGACATAAGTCGATGAATCAAATTTTGTCTTGTTCCCACAAAACTAGAGTTGATTTATCGACTTTATATCACACACACAGTACATTATTGCCATAGCCAGAGCCCATCGATATCTACAGTACGTGGAGAGTGTATTATCACTAAATCAACAACAGAGTGGAGACTCCACTCAAACAGTAATTGCAAATTTGTTGCAGAGCATAACAAGCACAAGCAAAGTTCCAGCCAATGGACCTCCGGGTTCACCCGGAGGTCCATTGGCTGAAACATTACTTGTGTTTTTTGTCCATATGTACAGAATTTGAAAGTGATACTCTGGGTGATAACTCCAGTGATTTAGTTACAATCCACTCTCCACGTATTGTAAGACTCTAATACAGACGAAATCCGACTAGAAAAAATATGGGGAGGGGGGGGGGGGTCGCCCTTACCGTCGACTCCCGCACCCTTAGCTACGTCCCTCAAACAGAGACGCGTATACCTAGAGGAGAAACACCCGAAGTACTCGTCCCCTCTTACCAGCCAAAGTTTACAGGTTTCAAATAAGAGCACATCGTAAAACCTAGTGAATATACACATAGGTGGCGCTGTTTTTGATTGTTCGAATGTGTTTTTAAGTTTTCACTTGGTTTAACGGGATCAATACACACCATGCATTAAAGTCCTTGAAGGATGTTTTGTACAAATAAATGGTACGAACCACTGTGTACAACAAGCCCGAAGTTAGGAGGGGCGGATGCGACTCCCCTCCACGACCACTGACTGTCGGAAATTTATGTTGTCTGTTGGGAAAACTATAGGACGCCCGAGCACCAATAATTTTATCTGAAATCTGCTAATTTGAACAAAACGTTGACAATATGAAACCATAATTTTCATTATACAAAAATGCCCCTTGCCCTTATGTTTCGTATATCCATCGTTCATATTGTAAAAACTTGCTTTGGTTACACCGTTCGTTAGACGAAAGTAATTCTTTAAAATAATAAATAATAATAAACAAACAGTTCGGACTTCTTTCATTTTTTAAGAGTAGCACACATAGTGCTATAGGATTGTGGAGTGTCGTTCCACTGAACGGGAGTATTGACTAATTACCACCAACAACCCAACATCTGTTTACTTTGCTCAGCTTCTACGAGACTTCCCGGTTTATGCCTGTTTACTAGTCGGATTCTTTCGGGGCCATCTCCTTCTAACTATTTTGGCTTGTCTTATCCCTCCATTCCGGACATGTTCTATCTATTCTTCTAGTTTCATTGCTCAGATACTCGCAGAATCATCGTTTTTTTCTGTCTGTACCTGGCTCTTCTCGACATAGCAGCCTATCTGGTCCTACCTACTTAAACACCCACCCACTCTCCGTTCATACGCTTTTATCTGCCTTAGTGATACGTGTGGTTTCTAATTAGTCGGTTGGGTTTGAGAACAGTTACTCCTTGGAATTAATTACTCCTACGACTCTTCGACTCATTTCGGATAGAAACGGGTACCGACGTCCGATCGGTTGTAAGATAGGTCTGCTGCAAGCGGTGTTCTGAGAATCGTACAGCACGGCCACCGTGGACTGGTCACTTTCCACGGGTGGGCAATATTTCCCTGGACGCAATAATATTAGATTCCAAACACTAATTATAAGAATAATCATCAAAAATTAATTAATGAAGCACCGGGTACAACCCGGTGCTTCATTAATTACAATTTTAGTGATGATGATTTTTATTACCTGCTAAACGCATGCGTGGACATCACTGCCCACGCGTGGATTTCGACCAGTCCACGGCGACTATATTGCATACCTTGTGGTGATGATTTCATCAAATGAGATAAAGATAGAACAATGAGAGAAAATGCTCCTAATAGTATATATGCTCTTGTTACTCATCTCAGAAAAGAGGGTGACGATGACTAGCCAGGTATGTGATGGGTGCCAAAACTTGAGTGCCGAAAGTTGGGTGCTACAAGTGGGGTGCTCCAAATGAAGTGCTTGACAAACACATTCGTCGCGTTGTGCTCTCAGATGAGGTGGAATCAGTGGAGGCGTGCGTCCACCCTCCCTTCCCCTCACCCGTACACTGTTTTTTCCACAGACATGCTACATGGTTGCAACGTGTTAACATTAGACAGGATGTCAATGTGACAATAAACAGACATTCCTGGAATTTTTTTATCTCAAAATGTAAAGTACATAAAAATGATGACCTGGTTCGAGGTGAACATTATGGATTATCTCCCGGAATAACACATTGTCTCCCAAGGCGAGTGTGTGGGGGGGGGGGGGGGGGGGGGTAAGTGGGTCTATGGGGAGACTATCCGTATTGTCCACCTCAAGCCAGGTCACTATTATTTTTATTATACTGAATGGGGTGCGTTTTATAATAGTAACACAAATTTAATCTTTCCATGCGGTTGTAACAACAAATTTCATATTCACTTTATTGTTGGAATCAATGTTTACTTAACAACACAATTGCCTCATGGTTTTGGCTTTGGAATTGACAGACTCGATCAGTTTATATTAATAGTGACTTGACAGTTGAGTAAATTTAGATTGAAGTTCACCATTCTCTGTAATTCACCTCAGCTCTGGTGTTTTCGAAATCAGGACATCCCGGTCTGAGTGGCAAATAAAGCAAAAAATGTTGACCGGTAATGTTCCACTGCCAGGGAACATTATAAAACAACTAACAACACTCTGTTGGAAATTAGACATAATGTTGTAGAATGAAGTTTAAAAAATCTAGTTGCATTTGGCTAATGGATTCCACCTTCAGCCGGTTCGGCCTTTGTCTCCTACTTCAACCATCAAGATGGTTGAAGTAGGAGAAATAGACCAAACCCTGACCTCAGGAGACCATAACATTCACACCAAAAAGAGTGGCAGGCGGGTGTTCTTCAATTTTTGTTTTAAGATTATAACATGGGTCCTGAAACAAAAAGACGTGTCATCTGTTTCGAAGGATAATATATTAATTGCCTCCAATTCCTCCCCACCCCGCAGCGCCGCGACAAATACACACACATGAAGGTTTTATCATCCGTCGCGTTCATCAAGACCTGAAATTGTAGGAAACTGCATTCTTGAGGATCAACATTCAATTTTCTTCTCAATGGGCCGAACTACGGAAGGTCCGGTGCATCTTCAACGTTTGTGCCCCTCCCCACCTCAACGCGCACTCTTATTGAGCTTCCGCCAATCCTTGTATACTCAGTTTCTTTCCGTACGCCTGTCTGACGACAGTGACGATACTGACTTGGTCTTGAGTAGGAGGCCTCCCCTAACCCTCCTCTTCATAATTCACTAATTAGGAGAACATCCCTGATCGAATCTTGCCTTTGGAAGAATTGGAGTTCAAACTGATGTTTCTGTGTCCATACTCTTGGAGGGGTTACATTGTAACTGTTAAGTGCATTGAAGAGTCGCTTGTTGTGTCAACATAATTTCGTATTCCATTTTCATTTAATCAAAACCTCCAAGCGAGTGTTGTACGTTTTTACTCGAAGTCATTTAAGTGCTCTATTTTGATGAAAAAATTAATTAGCTACAATGACATGGACTGCTGAGGCAATATTACTGAAGGAATTCAATAGAAAATACCTCACTCAGCATTTTCGCTTGTCAGAAATGTCGATGTAAGGATCTTCTTCTGGGAGACAGGTATTGCCTGTTTACAAGAAACAGGATAATGGATGTATACTGCCTTATTACCGAGATTAATGTTACATAACCCTGTTTTTCTAATGAAATACTTCATGGCCTAGCTTCACCTGGCCTAGCATTATCTAATACCTATAACACCCACAGCATGGAATAAACTATGCGGTAGGCTGGCAGTGCTAAAGGCTAACAGTAGACCAACAGGGTATATGCCTCCATGCTATATTACCGCTCTAAAGAACCAAGCATAACCTAACACCACATGGCCTTGCAATATGTACTACCTCTACGAACCCTAGGGTACAATGAAGCTTGGAAAGATTTATTATTTCTCGAAATAAATGTTGACTAACAGGAGAATACGCCACACATGCTATACTGCCACACCAGTCCAATTCAAGAAACCCAATACACCCTGAGCCGAAGAACGTAATGTCGTTTTGTAGAATGGACATTAACAGCGGTCAACGTCTCTATGACGACACGTATACACAACGACGTCACGGACAACATCGACGTTTTACTGGGATAACAGTCAAGAAAAAAAAAATTCTTTCCCGCCAGTCTTCCATCACATACCTTTACTATATACTCAAAGCCACGTATATACATAACAATACATGCCACAGTTTAATAATCACGCACTATGCTACCTGGAACCATTTAAGCCCTTAAAGAGTCCATCGCTTTTGTTTAGATTCAATGGTTCGCTTTTCCGATCAACTCCATAAATATTCTTTTTCTTTGATTCCACGCAAGAAATATTTCTTAATTGAAACTTTTTTGAATTTTTTATGACTTTATCAATACTATAAGACGTATTTGTTAATTAATAATTATGAATGAAGACGCACCGCGTCTGTAGTTTTATGATTACGCCGCTCCTTTCCACCAATTGTGTTAATATATTGTCTTAAAAGTGAAATAAATATTTATCGTTTGGAATATCTATAACTGGAGCACGAAGGAATATCTGTACATTTTGTTACCTATGGGATATCACATTACAGCAAACATCGCGAAAATCGTAAAACAAATAGCCTGTAATAACGTCGTATTTCTTACAGAATTTGGCTGGTTAGCTGACTGACAATTATACAGTACGTGGAGAGTGGATTGTAACTAAATCACCCGCAAAGTGGAGTTATCACCCAAGCTATAACTTTTAAATTTTGTACATATCGACAAAAAACACAAGCAATGTTTCAGCCAATGGACCTCCGGGTTAAACCCGGAGGTCCATTGGCTGAAACTTTGCTTGTGCTGGTTATGCTTTGCAAAACATTTGCAATTAATAGTTGGGTGGAATCTCCACTCTGCAGATGTTTTAGTGATAATACACTCTCCACGTACTGTAAATAGAGGACATCTACGCTATTTTAGTGAATATCGACAATTATCTCATTAGTGTGGGCCTGAAAGTTTTATTTAAAATAATATTTTCGGATTCACACGAATGTCTTGTTATTATATATGCTACGTGACATACTACTGCGCAATATTAAAAATAGCGTAGATGTTCTTGTTTTATATGCAACGTGACATATTACTGCGCAATATTCAATCCAATTCGACTGCAAACTCGTACGTTTCAAAACAATAACAAAGATTAGCTGATCGCTCTTTCAAGCCTGTACTAGCCAAATCACTCAAACATAAAAAATAGTCCCACTTTTTCACGATAACTTTCCCAACTAATTGTTGAACCTACAAATGAAATGTAATAATTATAATACTACAAATGAGAATATTCTCATATTTTTCATTAAAGTTAATTTTGAGAACATTTTTTAATGTCAGTTTACAACAAGGAATTTGGAATTGGGTGCGCGGTCTGATAAAAAAAAACCTTCCTGGGCGAATCGATCAACAAGGTTTTTCGGAACAGTTCTCCAGTTGAAGGCTCAATAACACTTCACTCAGTGGCGGCGCCATGGAGGGGTATTTTTTCGCCAAGCGTAGTAAAACAATACTATCATTTTAATTTTTGTTGTATTGAACGTTGCGGTGTAATGGTCGGTATGCTTAATCCCATATTCCGAAGTGCACTAAATAAGAGAAGTTTCGAAATTGTGTTTACCCCCCCCCCCCCCCCCCCCCGTCCCCCACACACACGCTAGCTGCAAACACCAAACAAGAGTCGAGGGTCCAAATTGCAACATGGCATGCCGCGTTTGAACGGACTGAAACATAGTGCATAAAAGTATTCGTCGAATGCTAGAATCGAGACCGTGCAAGGCATCCGTTTGGAATTCAGCCAACAGCAATTTTAAAAAATAAATAAAATTTAATATTTTAGAAAAATTCTCAAAGGAAAAACTCAGTGAAATCATGCAAATATGAATATCATTGGAACCGGCTTGTTCAGTTAAAAATTTTCTCAACTTAGGGAGAGGACCCCCTGAAACCTACCCCAGCTTGGCGCTGCACAATCCCCAACTGTACCCCCTTAGTTTTGTAACTCTGGCGCCGCCACTGACTTCACTTTCTCTTTATCTAATTATTATACTTTATTATTTTATTATTATTATAGATCTAAGTGTTCAGTCATAGAACCACCTGAAAAGCCTGAACTACTTGTACTGCTAGTAAAGCCGACACTGAATCGCTTGTAACAGTATCGAAGGCGAAGTGATGCGCGAAACGTGACGTCATTTGGGGAAGCCACTGAGTGATATTCCTCGTTATCCATCAAGTCGTTGGATATCGAGAAATATCTTTTAGATAATTTGCGATCATTCACAGGCTAGCACATAATAAAATAAATTATCCTCTCACAATTAGTGATCTAAATAATATGTTGTTGGGCATATAACATCTTTGTAATGACTGTTTACTTTTTTGGCCAAATTTCGCTTTTCGTCGTATATATAGGGGTACCGCGAGACCACACTTCATAATTGTGCGTAATTGGAAAAAGGACACATTAGAAATACAAACTATGAAATCATCGAAAACATTTTTGAACAGAAATGTTTTCAGCCTCTTTTTAAAACCTGAAATCGACGTACAGTGCCGAATGTGGAGAAGCGGGCACTTCAACGAAGAGTTTGTACTCAAGTACTTACTTTTAGGCATACTGAGAGGTAAGGTGGGGAATTTACGTCGAATTGCCTAACAACAAGGAGAGCAGTTTTGTACTCCAGACTTGTCTCCACTAGGAGACAGTGGAGTCTTTTCAATAAAGGTGTAGGACCTACTCAACAACATGGTTTTTGATTTCTGAAGGCATAAGTATGTATACATAATAACCGTCATACAAATTAAATGTTAAGGCCGCACCCCCCCCCCCCCGACACCCCTATCCCTACACACTCACACACACACACATCCCACACCAACATCAAAAAAAAGTTACGGAACCGATTTCAGCCTGCACTTCTTCTGAGCATGCGTCGATTCAAATGCACTATGTATTTGGAACCGTCCACGCGCAGATTTGAAATTTAACTCTTAGAAGCCGGGGAATCAGAATGAATTTATTGAACATGATATACCGCGAAAAACTTACAGTAAAGCAGGTGCTTCGAGTCAAGTGTCGTCTGCCTATTCAGGCAGACGACACTTGACTAGAAGCACCTGCTCAGTGTTTAATTCCCCCAGCCCAAAGATAGCCGAACTGTCACAGCCAGATTACCTGCCGTATTACATCACAGGCAAGAAAACTCGATTCCAGGCTTCGAAGAGTTAAACAAAGCTCTGCTCCATATGAGACATTTCTCCAAACCGCTGGCAATGATGATATAGTTGTCATTGTAACACAATTTGAAAAATCACAGCATTATTGTATTGTCATTTTGATATCGTTTTAATGTAACCAGATTATAGATGTTGGTTTGGGGGATTCGAAAAATAATTGACGAGGAAATAAGAATAATAATTTATCACTGAATTGTACGTGATACGCGGACTTTTCGCTTGTGCTGCATTGACGGAGAGATTGAATAAATGAATGACTCATTCGTGTGATGAATACAAATCGTCCCCTGAGTTCCAATGTGTTCTATGTGCCAGTAGGCACATATAGAACACATTGAAACTCAGGGGACGAAATGTTAACACAGATTAACTGTCTTTCTGCAGGAGCTGCCCGAATGGACGCAGTGGTAGAAAAAAGGGTGAGTGATGATTTCGTTCCACTTAGCCAAGCTTTAAAAGCTATAAAATGTTCTAAAATCAGATTTCAGCATCATATGTTTCGCTTTAGTGAAAGGTGCACCGCAGGCGCACCTCGATTTGGCTCACTTTTTTGTACTCCAAAGACGGACGCAAATTATTGACAGGAGTGTGTGAGAGCCTCCTCTTTAAAATCTTCAAAGGCCCCCAACTTTCCAGAAATGTTTGCCTGGCTGTGTAACGTGTGTGTATGTTATTCCAACATTATCTTCACTAACCTGCCATGGCAATCGTACTGGGAATCACCTGGAAGGGTGAGCACAGACTCTTTATTGCGTGACAGAAGATTCCCTCGCTTGAGTTATATCTACTATACATCTTTTGAAGTTGAGAAAATTGTACATTTTTGGCTCTTTTTGAAACAAATTTCTCCATCTTCGTTGTTTCGGCCTGATGGGGAAATTTGTTACACGTGGTGCCAGCCATGTGCATTTTTTCACTATAGAAAGCGTAAGTCTCAACTCTATCTGATATATTATATTCCTACCATCCTACTAAGATACATCGACCTGCACGTCTGGGGCCCTTGTATTTGAGTGCCCCCTCCCGCTCCTCCACACACCCAAGATCGAAATACTTTCAACGTACTGCCTCCCAAATATTAATGAAAAGATCAATCTAGATTATGCAGGTGTTTATTAGGCGTAGGCGTTTTGTTTGTTCTGGTCGATCTGGTCCCATCAACGACGCTGGAGGCAATGGCGGACTGGTCGATCGGGAGATTGAGGAACTTCTGGTTTCTGAAACTGGAAAAATCCATCTCGAAATAATATCGTTCCTCCGGTCTCTGGAATGAATGAAGTTTAAAATATATATTTCTTGCAGCGTGAGTTTATTTTCTAAACAAAATAATTTATTTTGGTGGGACGCGGTTGTGATAAGGTAATATTTAATCTTCTGTCATAACCAGCTCTGTTTGTCACCTGTTTTTGTAAACGTTAAGACAGTTTTAAGATTGTTTTATAAATTAATACTTTCTTGGAGACAAAGGATGAAAATGTTCAGTTATTCAACAATCACCTCTTTTGTGAGTGTCATCCTTTTTTCGGTTTTCTTCTACTATGCCTTGAATACGACAATTTTCGTCATTGGAAGAGATTTATGGGAAAATTAGCGCCCCTTAATTTCCGAGAGCTGTCAATAAATTTACTACTTGGGGTATGGGAATGTCATTAAAAAACTGAAATTTCGAGATGTTAGTGATTTGAATCGTCGATGTGCGTATCATTTCACAGACATAAGACATTTTCCTCAAGAGTGGTATAAAAATGTAGAACAGGGGTGTGGCAAGAGGGTTTCAGCTGGGGGTGCCACTTGCATTCAGGTAAACGGCATTACCTGTTTAAGAAGGCAAGCCATACGTAGGCAGAGTAGGCTTTGTCTGTATGAACATTATTCTGAGACAAATGTAAGGGGGAGTTTGACCCCATTGGTGGCAACTGCTTGAGTGAAAAGCGTCAAGTAAAGTGGCAATAAGCTAGTGGCCGTGCGACTGCAGTAGTAGAGTGGCTTTCCGTCCCATGTTAGAGCAGAGGTGTCCGATAAAGTGTCAATACGTTAGTGGCCGTGCGACGGCAGTGAAAGGGTGAAGTGAAGAGGCGACCAAGGAACCAATACCAGCGAAAAGGAAGAAACACCAGGGACAAGAAAGAATGTGGGCCCGCAAGTGACTCAAAAACTGTGTGCACACTAAAAACTAAAGTGTTAAAACTGACACGTTCAAGGTGTTAAACCCATTCTAACTCTTAGGGTTTGATTTTAACACTCAAAGTACAATGCTTTAAGCACTTAGACATTACAATCGTCAGACATCTGAAACTTGAATGGATGGCACTTCCCTTGAGTCTAGCATTGGTGGTTCTTCCAGAATCGTCCATAATTTGATTTGCGCTTGGTGGATATATAATTAAAAGGACACAACGCAGATGACGCGGATCAGGCTCGAGAATTCGAGCCTGATCCGCGTCATCTGCGTTGTTTCCTTTTAAGTGTCGCGGCATTACACTTGTCAAGTGGTATTATTGTACCTGTCAAGTTCTGGGCTATCTACACTTGAAGAAAGTGCTAGTTCAGCACTTAGTAAGTGTTAAATACAGCACTTCAAGTGTAGTTTTTAACACTTTAGTTTTTAGCGTGTGGGTAGGGGGTGGGTGATTGGTGTTTTCTTTATCATATTCATTGGATTCCATGTAAGTCACAAATTACCATATTTATTTATATGTATATGTATTAACATTGTTGCATTCAGTGAACCCCTGTTGATTTATGCTTTTCGAGGTAAAGTTATTACCCCTTCAGGATAAGAACCACCCCAACAAAAGTGAAGCGGGCGGGTTCGTTACGGCGAGACATACGTACACGCACGGATTCCGGCAACACTCCTTGCGTTTTGGCTGAATACGCGGCGTGAAACTATTTCTTCCAGCAGCGACAAAGCCCCGGTTCCGACACCATGTTACTATTTCTTCCCATGTGTTCCAATGTGTTCTATGGGGGCGCGGGGGCGCGGTGGCTCGGTAGGTAGAGGTGCAGGCTGCAAGCCGAGAGGTCCTCGGTTCGAATCCCACCTGCGGCAACCGCGTTGTGTCCTTGGGCAAGACACTTCACCCCCATTGCCCATGAGGGGGCACGATGACGCCGTGTACTAAGGCGTACTGCACGTCGATGGTACGCATGTCTTCAACCAATCTAACCCTGCCTGTGCTGCAGTGCGGAGTTCCGATGTTGGGGAGCTGGCAGCTGCTCGTCGTTGCTCGGTGGTTCTCTCCGGGTGGCTCAGTAGGTAGAGGTGCAGGCTGCAAGCCGAGAGGTCCTCGGTTCGAATCCCACCTGCGGCAACCGCGTTGTGTCCTTGGGCAAGACACTTCACCCCCATTGCCCATGTGGGGGCACGATGACGCCGTGTACTAAGGCGTACTGCACGTCGATGGTACGCATGTCTTCAACCAATCTAACCCTGCCTGTGCTGCAGTGCGGAGTTCCGATGTTGGGGAGCTGGCAGCTGCTCGTCGTTGCTCGGTGGTTCTCTCCGGGTACTCCGGCTTCCTCCACCTGTAAAACTGTCACGGTCATGATTAGCTATTGTGCATAAATATGTGACCTTAAACATCAATAAATAATAAATAAATATGGGAGCGCGGTGGCTCAGTCGGCATGGAAAAGGACTTCAAACCAAAATTCCCGGGGTTTGATCTACACTGGGAGTAACTGCGTTGTGTTCTTGGAGAATGCACTATCCGCACTCTAAAATTAGTTGGGTTAAAAATTAACCCCAATCAAATGGGTTGAGTGAATATGAACCCAATTGGGTTCATATTCACTCAACCCAGTTGATTTGGGTTGATTTTAACCAAACCGATTTTAAAGTGTAATCACGATTTCCCACGTGGGGGCGCTGTGTTCTGATGCGTACTGCACGTCGACGGTGCACTTGTCTTCAATCAATGCTAACCCTGCTTATGCGGAGTAACTTTGAGGCGTCTAACAGCTGCTCGCCGCTGCTCGGTGCATCTCTCCGGATACTTAGGCTTCCTCCAACCGTAAAACTGCCCGACTAGCCCAAGAACATTAGGTTTCACTAGGGAAAAAAATCGGAGAAAGCTGATTTTTTCAGGGAATGTCGAGTACATGTCACTGAACGATTAGACAAAAGTCCCCTAGAATCCCAGTTGAGCTTTTTTTTCTACAGCCTTTTTTCGAAAACGCGTTTGAAAAAAATTTTAAAAAATCGCACGAACTTTGTAACCTCGAATTGATCCAACTGTATTTTTTGTTTACGCGTATTTCGAGCTACATAATGTCTAATATACATTTACCTAGAGGAAAATGTGCATTCTGTGACAATTTCTGCGAAAAATTATTGAAATTTCACAAAAAAGTATCGGATTTACGCAAAAAATGACGATTTTCCTAACGGATTTGCCCAAAGGGTCGTAGTACAGAACGGGATGTTAGTTGGACAGAAGATAAAAAATCCACCACCATTTGAAGACTTTTATCATTGCTTACAAAATAGACATTATGGAAGACCCCCTCTGCTTCTGGCCGAGTTCCCCTTTTGGCATGAAATTCGTCAGCATGAGAACTCAACTATTTTCGGGCTTGGGACCGAACAGACACGTCTGTGTCTGGCAGCATTAGATCAATAAATAATATTTACAGAATGTACAAAAATCAATAAATAATATTTACAGAATGTACAAATCGATAAACATGGATTAAGTTACATTGACTATTATCAACGCTATATACAGAAATGACATGACCTATATACATATTATTCATCGAACTCAGAAATTTCCGACAGGACAGTGTTTCTGTGGTTGTTACAAGAATCCGAACTGCAATTACACAAACCTGAGCAAGAGAGTCCTGTCTTCTTACACCCACACCTTTTTGTACAAGCACTCTTGCAACCACAACTGATCAGATTCAGTAGGTTATCGGGGGCACATGGCTTTGTGGCTGCAGTCGGTACAAGAAGTCCATTGTCTAGCGACCACCCCCAATCCGTCGGTGGAAGCGAAGTGCCCAGCCATTGTTGGACCTGGAGATAACATCTGTAGATATGTTGTTGTGCAGCATCACTGCTTGGTGGGAGTGAGGCTAGGTCGATGGGTTTATTCAGTTTAGATTTTGCTACATAACGCTTGTAAGTGACATATCTATATTGGTCGAGAGAGGAAACAGTTTTACTCCCGTATAAGATCAGGAGAAGTTGTTCCCCGGCAGCGGCTACTGCACTTGGTGTACTGTCATCCGCCAAAATTGTGTTGACATACTGTTGTGAGTCGCTAGTAACATCGGAGACAATTGTACTGAATACTTTCTTCTTACCAACTCGAAAGAGTGCAGAAGTAGTGTCACAACCACTTATAGAATGTGCTACAAGGAGGTTGCTTCTATGGTCACCCATTTTGGTTGCTATTTCACTAACTGAAACTAGTAAGTTTGGGGTAATGGAATACATCATGTGAATATTACATCCCGGTTGAACTCGAGAGGTAAGAATGACTAACAAGTCTGTATCTGTTCCCACAACGACAACATTGTTGTCATCTTGAGCGATGTCAAGTGCAGTTTCGGCTATCAGTACATCAGCATCAGCCTCGGCCTGCTTGGACTGAATATTGATAGCAGATAGCTCCTGCATTAGAAGATCGATCAGTTGGGTTTTGTTCTTGGCATTTGCAAGGAAATCGGATAGGGGTGTGGTGGCTGGTAACTCGGGTGAGATATTGATATCAATGGAATACCTGTCTTTAGATCTACGGGCTTGTTCCATGCCCTTTGTCGACATTGTACAAGCATAACCATCAAAAACAACCACGACGTTCGCCCCAAAATGTCTCACTAGACAATTGGAATATGATGTACATATGTCCTTATATGACGACTGTTTTGGCCATACAACTGCCCTCAATAAAAATCCACCATCTACAACAAACAGAGAATGTTCTGGGATTTTAGTTTGCTCGGAACCGTATGTTTTGAGCATCTTACCGAGCGTGCTTTTCTGTGTCTTCCTCATTCCAGCAGAATCAAACAATGCTGGTGGTTTCGGGGCGAGTTCATATTTGAGATACTCTTCCATCTCTGCTTGTGACTGAATAACACATGTGATGCGGTTGAACAGAATTGTGGGGTCAATCACTACCTTACTTCCACGGACTTTGATGCTATTTGCCATCGATGCGAAAGACTTCACAGTGTCAACACGTCGTAGTTTGATGCTGTTGAACGTTTTGCTTACAACATTCGATACGCAACATTCACCAATTTTGCGAACTTGGTCACAGTTCACAGTTTCGTCGGCCACAAGCCCGGTCGCTATAGAGACTAATTGTAGTGGATCTCTATTCTGAAAGGGGGAATGCACTCTGAGCCAGTTCAGTAATTTGGTGATATCATTGGCATCAGTCAATTGTGAACTTTGACGGAGATCCCGATGTTGTTCGCCATGACCAGTGTGAACATGAACACAATTTTCGAGAGCATTACATATCGGAAGGCAAAGAGGTAGTCCATGTACCCATTTCGCAACAGTGCTATCGGTTATTCCCCTGCCATGTGTGAGACCACCAGGGAGCTTGAACATTCTCATTAAACACTGCTCTATGGTCTGATCAGAATATATCCCGTCCCAGAATTTATCTGAGCGCCTTATGGTAAAGTAACCTTTCTCAGTGAACAACTTCAAATCATCCTGTTGCATTATTTCTGTTAGCTCATTCATCTGCTGCAAATAGAGATGAGAACTTTTTGCGTATGCAAAATGACCACCTGCGTGAAATACTGGAATCATATTGCGAACACAATATGTGTGGAGTTCCCAGTCGCCTGTGCGCTCTGCTCTCAAGAACAACTGGAGAAGACCTATTTGCTCGTAGTATTGTACCCAAAGCTTTCCTGTGCGTCCTACGGACGCATTCTGGAGCAGTTCGTGTAATTTTGACAGTAGATGGTTGACACTTTCTTGATTGACAGCGTCAGCTGTTGTACAGTCACCTCTGGCAAGTCCACAGAATATTTCATTGACTTCTGTGCAGTCTATGTTATCTAGTGTTCGGCTTTCTTCAAACACAAGTTTTGTAATGGCAATTTGTGTTAGCAAATGGGCACGAACTGCTCTTGAATATGCATGACCACTGATCAAATGATGAATTGACCCACCAGCATAAACAGTCCCCCAAAGTTCATCCAAGCCGCTACCAGCCATGATCGAACCAATTGCCCCTAAATATGACATAATCATATGGAAGCCGCCGAGTCTAACGAAAACTTTTGTCAACTTATCTGACGAAGACACAATCTCCACTGCTTTGATATAAAGTGGTTGGTCAAACGTCACTGCCAATGCATCTTGAGTGTAGGCGAACACCACATTATGTGATTTAATCGAACATGGAAATTGAAACAATGATGCTATAATACGGTATTTGAATGAGAGAAGTCGATGCCGTTTGAATTTGAGTTTAGGGGGTATGGTTAATATTTCACACGTTTCACCAGCTCATTATGGAATAAATGACTATTGTTATATATCATTATAAAGCCACTGCTTTTCTGCAATTTTTGATATATAATTTAACTCCCAAAGTAGTCGTAGATTTGATTTAATGGACGTTGTGTACCGTTGTGTGTATGAAAACAATAAAAAAAATTTCGTAATTTTGTACATTTTCGTGAATATTTCACCATTGATTGTGAGGATTGGTACAAAGTTGGCATTTTCTGTTGGGGATATGTATTCTCAATATCATTCTGCACGATATTTATGATTCTCACCCTACTAAGGCGAATAAGAATGAGAAATATGGAGCTGGGTCGAATTTTTTTTTTCATAAAAAAAACGCTTTAACTAAAAAAGCTCAACTCGGATTCGCGGGGACTTTTCACACTTTATCCGCAATGTGTGTCCCGGAAACATATAAAAAAAATCAGCTTTCTCCGATTTTTTTCCTTACTTTCTCATTTTTATGTCTAATGTGCCTGGACTAGACGGTAGCTGGACGAGACCAA
The DNA here is from genome assembly GCA_031216915.1 of Pictodentalium vernedei. Taxonomy (NCBI): domain Eukaryota; kingdom Metazoa; phylum Mollusca; class Scaphopoda; order Dentaliida; family Dentaliidae; genus Pictodentalium; species Pictodentalium vernedei. Next base: position 494,394,697 of record CM062293.1, read on the forward strand.
TCTACATGATGTTTTAAGGGGGTTAAAATGTCAAGGTTAAAAGACTGAGAGAAGATATCATCTAAATGTATAAAGTTTGTAACGTCGGACATGACACAAACTTACGGCGGCGTAGAAGCGACATGTGATGTTTAGTTACTAAATTGAATATTCAATTTACTAAATTGAATATTCAGTTTACTAAATTGAAAAAACGGTCTTGTAATAAATTGAATAAACAGTCTCGTAATAAATTGAATAAACAGTCTTGTAATAAATTGAATATTCAATTTACTAAATTGAATATTCAATTTAATAAATTGAAAAAACAGTCTTGTAATAAATTGAATAAACAGTCTCGTAATAAATTGAAAAAACAGTCTTGTAATAAATTGAATATTCAATTTACTAAATTGAAAAAACAGTCTTGTAATAAATTGAATAAGCAGTTTCCTAATAAATTGAATAAACAGTCTTGTAATAAATTAAATATTCAATTTACTAAATTGAAAAAACAGTCTTGTAATAAATTGAATAAACAGTCTTGTAATAAATTGAATATTCGATTTACTAAACTGTACATACAATTTAGTAAATTGAATAAACAGTCTTGTAATAAATTGAATAAACATTCTCGTAATAAATTGAAAAAACAGTCTTGTAATAAATTGAATATTCAATTTAGTAAATTGAATATTCAATTTAGTAAATTGAAAAAAACAGTCTTGTAATAAATTGAATAAGCAGTTTCCTAATCAATTGAATAAACAGTCTTGTGATAAATTAAATATTCAATTTACTAAATTGAATATTCAATTTACTAAATTGAAAAAACAGTCTTGTAATAAATTTAATAAACAGCCTCGTAATAAATTGAATAAACAGTCTTGTAATAAATTGAATATTCAATTTAGTAAATTGAATATTCAATTTAGTAAATTGAATATTCAATTTAATAAATTGAATATTCAATTTAGTAACTAAACATCACATGTCGCTTCTACGCCGCCGTACAAACTCGACCAGCGGCTCCTGTTGGATTACATTGAATACAAAACTGTAGGACACAAGCGAGTCGGTAAAATCCTCTATAGACTGGGCCTAGAGGGTGATAACTCGGGTAGCTGGGGCCTTTTGATCTTGAGCACGCGAAACGGGTAGAGGCCGTCACTGTTATATCACCAAAGTACTCTTACCTAATCGAATGAACCCCTGCATAACTATACCCAGCGTATATCGATTTGTTTGTTTACTCGTTTGTTTACTGGGATTAGTGACACTTTCAATATCTTGATTTAAATCGAGTCAAATAGTTTTATGGGTGAAGGTTAGACGGGAAAGATCACCAAGCAACGGTGATGACCAACTATTGGACTCTTGTATTTATTATGCCGACACAAGCAAGGCTAATATGGTTGATGGAGAGTGTACCGTCGATGTCGTGAAAGTCTAAGTACACGGCGTCATCGTGCTTCCATTTGGCAAACCGAGAATGTCTAGCTACATAGATGAACAGGTCAACATTGAACAGTCGACCCTTTTATCTGAAATTCCCCCGGATAACTCGAAAGTCACCGCGCTCCTGCACACAAAGTAACACGCACTGCCACTAATGATAATACACCATGAACGTTTGATAACAAACGTACGGACCGATAATCGTGTACTAAAATCTTTTTCAGCTTCTTACCTTTCGGTTTCAGTTAACAAGAATATATTTTATACCATGATTACCTATCCTACTACCTATGAAAAGCTTATGACATAAATTTTAGCTTTACACACCAACCGTGGTGAGCACGCCAGCAATGGGATTTCAATAGTTAAAATTTAGACCTACAGTCTAATTATATAGTTAACCTTTGGTGACGTCGACCTGAATGCGAACTTGTCTAAATTTATCGCACGTCGCCTCGCGAAGAGTGAAATGAAAGTAACAGTATTTATATTACGTTTTTAAATGAGTTTACCCCATAAAGCGCCAAAAATTTATTTTCCATTAACATACATTGTCTCATGCTAATAAAGCAACCATACCTCGAAATAGTATGTTATTAAAATGAAAAAGGACCTGTTTCTTTTTCTATTTCGTTTCGGTGATAAAACTGACAGCGGAAGTACCGCCCACCAATGCTCATGTAAACAAAAACAAATTCGCACGTTTGTTCGGCTGCTGCTCAGAAAATAGAGAAAAAAGTAGTAGCGACTTTTAATAATCTGATGATCATGGTATAAATAAAATATACCCAAAGTAGCTTGGTGTACCAAATGTTCACCACTCGTGGTGAAGTAAATGTTAATCGCGCGCCGAAGGCTCGCGGTTAACACCACTTCACCACGAGTGGTGAACTTTTGGTATACCAAGCTACTATGGGTATATTCTATATATAAACTGATCATCGGAAACCTGGAACAAGCTTCCAGAAACATTCGAAGCAAAATCGACTTTTTCATTTTGAAATCACATCTGATAGGTGTTGGTCCAATCTAAGTATGATTTTTGATATTAACTCCTTACACGCTGCTGGACACTTCACCCCATTGCCCACTGTGACGCTGTGTACTAAGGCGTACTGCACGTCGATGATGCACCTGTCTTCAACCATTGCTAACCCTGCTTGTGTGGTGTTAGTATGTTGGGGAGCTGACAGTTGCTCGCCGTTGCTCGGTGGTTCTCTCCGGGTACTCCGGCTTCCTCCACTCGTAAAACTGTCGTGGTCATGATTAGCCATTGTGCAGAAATATGTGACCTTAAACACCAATAAATAAATAAATACACGCTGCTGGCAGATATTCCTGTCCAGGACAGGATTTCTTTGCCACTGACACAAGTATAATATGGGCACATTTAATAAAATTATCTCCCTCTAAATTGAATGGATTTTCCCAAAGGATTCCTCGAGTCAAATTTAGATGAATTCTTCATTAAATCTAGTCGTGGCTGCTTCACAGAAGTTATGGCTGGATTTGATGAAAAATTTCTTGCAAATACTCGGTGGGAAAAGAGTTAACATACGCTGTGAAAATATCTTATGTTGCAAAAATAAAATGATTATGGGATAGTGAAGCAACCTGCGTTCTCCGAAGGTCATATTCTATCACAGAATCTCCATCAAATTGTTCATTACAGGAAATATAGTTCACAGCACATCTAATAAACGCATGACGTCCGAAGTTAACGTCGACGACTTAACATTGTGAGAGAGTTGGTTCGGAAGGAGAACTGAATTAATCTTCCTTTATATTTCATTAAATGTTTTCCTATAGCACGAGGGAGTGTGGTGGCTCAGTGGTTACGATATTGGACATCAAATCGAAAGGTGCACGGTTCGATCCCCGCCAGGGGTAACTGCGTTGTGTCCTTGGGCAAGGCACTTAATCCCGATTGCCCACGTGGGGTCGCGGTGGCGATGTGTACTAAGGCGTAGTGCACATCGCTGGCGCACCTGTCTTCAGCCAATGCTAACCCTGCTTGTGTGGCGTTAGTACCTTGGGGCTCTTTCCTGGTACTCCGGCTTTCTCCACCCGTAAAACTGTCTGACACGGGGTGACCCTGTTTTCGAAAGTGTCGTTAAATTCGAAAATATAAATATCCCTAAAATACGAATAGCAGACAATATTTGAATAAAAAACAATTTCCCGAATAACTGTTTTTTGTTTTGAAAACATAGCCTTATGACCCTCATTGGAACGAGCTCGACGTTTTCGGAGCAGTGATTGAAAAACAAATAATACAAATCTGGTTGTCGATTTTTGTGAACAGCGCTGGGTCAGTTTTAGTCGATACGTCAGATGAATTTATTTATTTATTTATTTATTTATTTATTTATTTATTTATTTATTGGGGCTTAACGACACTTTCGACAGCCAGGGTCACCTCGTGTCGGACAGTTTTACGGGTGGAGGAAGCCGAAGTACCCGGAGAAAACCTACGATCAACGGAGAGCAAATGCCAGTCTCCCCCAACGTACTAACTCCACACAATCAGGGTTAGAATTGGTTGAAGACAAGTGCACCATCGACATGCAGTACGCCTTAGTATACAACGTCACCTTGCCCCCACGTGGGCAATGAGGGTAGAGTATTTTGCCTCAAAACACAACACGGTTGCCGCAGGTGGGATTCGAAGCCAAGACCTCTCGGCTTACAGACTGCACCTCTACCTACTGAGCCATCCTACCCCACGTCAGGCGAAAAGTAAATAACAGATTATGTGATAAAAAGAATTCATTTCGTATTGATTTGATATGGAATTTGTGAACCCCGTTCACTATAATTGATCCTAGCCTCGTTAAACCTTGACTCGGGTAAACATTGTTTCAGGTCGATTTTGTGAACTCGAGTCAAAAATTTCACTTTCATGTCAAATCTTGACTAATTAGAAAACGCCTTCTCTATTTCCTCACAAAGTGCAAAATAACCCCTGAACTAGATGTAGCAAGTAAGGTGGTGGCTGAGTACCAGATTTCTTGTTCTTATCCATTTTGTCGCAGAAATTTTCACTAAGGTGATTTTTGTTTAACCCTTTGGACACTAGCGGCCATTTTTCCGGCCAGGAACATGACGTAATACGGGTGGCTATTAACCCTTTACCTAACCTATTTATTTATTTATTTATTTATTTATTTATTTATTTATTTATTTATTTATTTATTTATTTATTGGGGTTCAAGGTCATATATTTCTGCACTGTGGCTAATCATCGACATGACAGTTTTACGGGTGGAGGAAGCCGGAGTATCCGGAGAGAACCAGCGAGCAACGGCGAGCAACTGTCAGCGTCCCAACATACTAACTCCATACAAGCAGGGTTAGCATTGGTTGAAGACAAGTACACCATCGACGTGCAGTACGCCTTAGTCCACGACGTCACCGTGCCCCCAGATGGGCAATGGGGGTGAAGTGTCTTGCCCAAGGACACAACGCGGTTGCCGCAGGTTTTACCTAACATGAAAAGCAGACGACACTTGCAAAGAAAATTCTTGAATAACTATTTTTTTTCATTTTTTATCTCAAAAACATAGGTTATGACCCCTCATTGGAACGAGCTCGACGAACTCATTCCAAAGAGGGGTTATAACCTATGTTTTTGAGACAAAAAATGAAAACATAATGAAAATTAATTGGAGATTTTTGTGAATAGCGCTGGCCGATATTTGCCGTTCTGTTGGGTAAAGTGTTAAATAAATGTGTGGGTGCACGTTGAAAATATTGATTGGTCTACCCCAAATAATGAATATGGACTCTTCTAATTGCTGCCATTGAACAGGTATGGAAGATACCACGAGATTTCAAAGGGTTAAAAATGGTACAAAGAATGGATATCAGTTTCTGGTTTTTGGTTCCTATATTTTTTCATAAACTGTTGGGCTAAAATAGATAATACGTGACTTGTTCACATTTTTAAATATTTTTGCCTTGGGCAGTGCGGTATACATGAAAAGTCACGTCCACAATTTTGCCAGACAGCGTCAATTCCATCTGTAGTGTTTGGTCTTTCAGCTAAAACGTACTCAATCCATTTTTGCTTGATAATAACCAATCGTGATTTGATTCACTGGTCAGCGTGTGTCCAGATCCATTTAATACTCTCTGTTCATTTGTATTCTAAGTGACGAATGTGTCCATACTTTCAATTGCGGCTGGTGTCGATCTGTTAATTATAACAAGCATATTGGACGGCATGGTAAGGGGATTGGATTTTTGTAACAGAACCCAGTTTCTGCTCTTTGTCCACGTCCGTGTCAACAAATTACACGCCTTTGATCGTTCTAGCATTAACATTGGTAATGACTGTGTTCACGAGCTACAGAGTTAAACGCCTTTTTAAGGACGTGCAAACACATGTGTCTGACTCTTGAAACATTCGTCGCGTGTTTCTTTCTTTGTTCAGAAATTGTTTAACTCATTCTGGTGGCGTTCTTTATACTTTTGTTAATTTATTGAAAAACGTCACTCAAAAAGTATTGAAATTAGCTCTGTGCAAAATTGCGAATACATATAATCGGATTATCAAAATTCATTTGGCTTCACTTTTGTTTGATATTTAACGATTTCAAACAGCCTGTCTGTCGACTTTGAAGGAAGTATGAAGCTGAAGGGAAGAATATTTCTTGAAATAATTTTGCGAAGGTATTTCCAATGAGGAAGTGTATTGCATTTCTACTTCCTAGTACGAATTGTGACTTCTGATGAGCCAAGATTGGAATACGGAAAAAGTGCACTCACTTTTTCAGTTAACCTTTTACCTGACGCAGACGATAGCAAAATTTATTATTCTAAATATCATTTTTTTTTTCAAAAAATTGAACAAAACCATATCATGTGACCCCTCATTGGAACGAGCTCGACGAGCTCGTTCCAAAGTGGGGTCACATGATAGGGTTTTGTTCAATTTTTTGTTAAAAATAGTATTTTTTCAGCTGATGCATTTGCATATAACACGGAAGGATGTGGCCGATTCGTTGGGAAAAGGGTTAAAGTACATCGTTGATATATTTATTTATTTATTGGGGTTTAAGGTCACATACTTATGCACAATGGCTAATCGTGACCGTGACATTTTTACGGGTGGAGGATGCCGGAGAACCCGGAGAGAACCACCGAGCAACGACGAGCAACTGTCAGCTCCTCAACATTCTAACTCTGTCCAAGCTCCGCTCAAGCAGGGTTACAGCGGTTGAAGACTTGTGCACCCTCGACGTGCAGTACACCTTAGTACACGGCGTCATCGTGCCCCCATGTAGGCAACCGGGATAAAGTGCCTTGCCCAAGGACACAACGCTGGTCGTCCCGGACTGGGATCGAACTCGGGACCTCTAGCATAGAAGTCCAACAGTCTACCACTGAGACATGGCGCTCCCACATCGTTGATTGACCATAAGAAATTATCGCGTTTCTACACAAAGCAGCAGTGAATTGAACTGATTATGCCATTATGAGAAAGAATTCTGGACGCGCCTGAGTGCAATAAACTATTTGATCGAAAGTTAGAACACCTTGAATATCTAAATCCTTTACCAGTGACGTAAATATCTTGTGCCGATCTAATTCGAGATAATCATGTGACTATCACGAACACCCTCTCAAAACTGCAATAGTTTGTCCATCAGTTCTGGTTCGCAAGAAAACGAGAGTTTCTGCGTTTGGAAATGCGTATCATGCCGATCTCGAACGAGGCTGTCATCCCTTACTTATATCGTGACAAAAATCCACTTTCGATAAAGTTATCTCCCTTGAAATAATTAGACGAACGAGGAAGGTCAAATTAAGAAACAAGTAATTGTTGAGAAAATCCCTATATGACATCAGTAGAAAATAAAGTCAAGTTTTCTATTGTTACTTTTAATAAACGAAAACAACAGGCAGCTATCAACCTCTTCTTGCACCACTCGAGGGACGAATTATACCACCACCCATGCTATTCTGAAGATTATTAGGCCTAAAACATAAAACAAACCAAGAACATGAACTTTTGATGGCAAATAAATAATTACAAAAATAAAAAATAAAAATAAAAAACTGCCGACCCATATGCAAATTTTACAAAAATGGCATGAGAAATAGAAGATCTACTTTGTGGGGGGCCTTATGGAAATTTTATAGTCTACAACATTTGAGTTTCTAATATGGGGATAGGATATTAATGGGTGTTCTTCAATTAAATTGGAAATTGTTTTTATATTGAAAACTGAATATCTATATAAAGCGTTAATCCCTTGACTCTGTTTGGCGGTTAGTAATTAGCTGGCGGTGAGTAGACAATTGTGTCGGAAACCGGGCTTTGTCGTTGCTGGGAGAAATAGATTCACGCCGCGTATTCAAGGAGTGTCGCCTGAATCCGTGCGTGAACGTATGTCTCACCGTGACGAACCCGCCCGTTTCGTTTTTGTTGGGGTGGTTCTTATCCTGAAGGGGTCAATGACGTTTCCTCAAAAAGCAAAATCAACAGTGGTTCACAGGAAACATCAATTTTAATACATATATATAAAAATAAATATGGTAATTTGTGACTTACACGACATCCAATGAATCGGAAAAACAAAACGTCAATCACATCCCACCCACACAGTTTTTGAGTCACTTGCGGTCCCGCATTCTCTGTTGTCGCTGGCTTCCCTTCCTTGTCGCTGGTGTTTGGACTTTGGTAGCCTTTCCACTTCACTGTTTCACGACCGCCTCGTCACTTTACCGGACGTCTTTGCTCTAACATGTGACGGAATGTCACTCTACCACTGCCTTCGCACGGCCACTAACCTATTGTCACTTTACTGTATCGCCATCCCTCTAAAAAGTGACGGAATGTAACTCTACCACTGCCGTCGCACGGCCACTAGCTTATTTTCACTTTACTGGACGCGTTTCACTCAAGCAGTCGCCACCAAAGGGGTAAAACGCCCCCCCCCCCCCCCTACATTTATCTCAGAATAATATTCATACAGGCAAATCCTATTCTGTCTACGTATGGTTTGCCTTCTAGAACAGGTAATACCGTCTACCTAAATGCAAATAGCTCCCGGAGCTCGAACTTCCTATTTCTAATCTTAAATTCATATATGGCTACCGACTTGGCCCGCGACTGTTCCTACTCTAAATATGAGCTCTGTGTCTCCCCTTAAATTACAAGCGTGCCTATACTTTCGCTCCGATGCGGCACCTCCTCAAATCTATAGCATGGGACACCCCTAGCTCCTCTCCTGCGACCTACAATCTAACACGCCTTCAGACTGGAATGAAATTTTCAAGAAATCACCCCATTTTTATTTCGATAGCCAGAACATTAATTCTCGTTTTAGTTGCTTATCTTGAACTTAGATCTACCTTAATTTAATATTCTCTTTTAAATTATTTTAAGTTTGCTATACTTTGACATTTCTGACAGTCCACTGTCAAAAATTGAGGCGTCCCGTACAACATCAGGCACTCTACGTACGCTATTTTTATTAGGAGATTATCGACATTAATGTCCATATAATTAGATGACTGATTACATCGCTTGGCTAAACGAGTGCCTTACGTTTGAAGCTTATAAGGCAAGATCGTTGTTTCAGACCCCATATGCGCTAATTGGAGTTAAAGACACCTTTTGAGATTCCTCTCCATTAAAATTATCACTTTTATTTGCCTTTACTGATTTATTTAACAGATGGCTTACTTGACAAATTGGTTTTTCGGGGTTCGCCATATACATATCTTTGGCTTTTAGACCGAAGGAGGAAAATTATAAAAATTATTTTTACTTTTTAAACCATAAAATAGAAAATTCAAGCAATCACCTTGACAAATCGCATGACAGACATTTTTCATCACTGGAAGAGCTTTACAGAAAAGTTACCTCCCCTTTATTTCCTAAATCTCGCAGTAAATTTAACACTAAGAGTATAGGAATTTCATATAAAAATTGAAGTTTTGCAATGTTAGAGAATTTGTACAATCGATGTGCGCATCATTTCATAAATTTCAGGTATTTTCCTGTAGAGCAGAATAAGAATACAGAAGCTGGCTTTTACAATTTTTTCCCCAATAAGTTTGAAGGTTTGACTTTTATTCTCTGCTGAAACCCATTTAAAAATAAGAAAACGGTGTTTTCTTCATCTTTTGGTGTTCTCTAATTGTTTTTCTGTTCATTATATCAATAGCGTGCACATCATCATATAATACAGACATTGTCCTCTCCTTTAATATAAAAGTCAAGAAGGTGAGATTTTCTCATCTTTTCTCCTTGGAAGAATAAAAACTTGCAAATTTCTGTAAAAACACATTGGACACAGAGTGTTGGTTGATGTCATACTGATAGATTTTCCTAATCATGGATTAACTGCGATCTAGTTGCTTCTAATTTACATGCAATAAAAATCCAAGTTTCCTTCTTTTACTTTTAATAAACGAAACAACAGACAGCTCAGAGACCTGTCTGTTGTTTCCTTTTATTAAAAGCAACAAAAGCAAACTTGGTTTTATATTCTACTGAGGTCATGTAAGTTTTCTAAACAGTTACTTGCTTCTTGAATGAACCTTTCTTCCTAGCTCGTCTAATAATTTCAAGGGAGATAACTTTAACAAAAGTCGATTTTCATGACAATATTAGTCAGGAATGGTGTGTGTGTGTGAACTAATCCGACATAAATCTCCAATTTCGTCAGAATCCTTAGTGGTAGAAGCCCCCCCCCCCCCCCCCCCCCCCCCATCCGGACTCCTTCATATCTTCGCTAAAGCTATTTTGGTCATAGTTGATGCCCCTAATTGGAATGAGCCCCTGCTATGTTTTTAGGGCCAAAATTAAAATTTGTAATTTTTAAAAAAATGTAAAGTTTTGCGAATGTCTTGTCGTGTTCGGTAAAGGCCTCGCGTCCGAAACAGAGCGTACTTTACTTGTTCATTTCTGCTAAAAGTGGGCAAGAGGTTAGGCCACACAGAGTAGATCTTCTGTTTCTCAAGCCATTATTTGCAAAATTGCATGAGGACGAGCGGTTTTTTGTTTTATTTTTTATTTCTGTCATTATTTCTTTACAATCAAAAGTGCATGTTCGTGGTTTATGTTTTAGGACTCATAATCTACGGAATAGCATGGGTGGTGGTGTAGTTCGTCGCTAAAGCATTGCAAAGCCTTCTTGCACTCAAGGGACAAATTTATCAATTTTTTTAACTTGGGTGAAATATCAGACATAAACCATTTAATTTTTATTTTTTTAAAGTTTATATTGGTTATAAAAAGAGACCATGCGGCATCTAAAAGGACCATGCGGAAGTGCCCGGGGAACAGATTTTTAACTTTTTTACGCCTGACAGTTCATAACCATGACTTCCCCCACCTTGTTGCTGTAATTTAGGCTGCAAATAATGGATGAACACTACGTAGTCACTATATAACCAGAATGTTTCTGTTTCATCTCCCCAACCAACAAACGCCTTAGAATAAAAAATGTCCTTGTTCTGTGATTAATGTTGCTTGAGGATATGTGCTATTTGGTTATCTGATCTCGTCTTAGCAAACTCGTGTTTTTGTTGGATAATTTGGAGTGTTTAAACCTGTTAAAAGTGGGGATTTTTTGGTAAATACGTGAAAGTGTTTAACGTTCTTAAAATCAATATTTAAGCTTTGTATATGCAGCGTGTTTGAAAGGCTGAATAAAACATATTACAGCTTAATGTTGTGTGGTGTGATGGCGATACAACATTACAGAGCTACCTTTTCTCAAACAGATGAATGACAGTCAGTTGAAAAGTTATATTTCCTAAGTTGAATCGTCTGGAACTATAAAACATGATCTGACATGCCCTAAATATGTATCACCGTTTACCGGAATTCTCATCGGTTAAAGATGAACCGACCCGTGACGTTATCGGAAATCAATGTCCGAAAAATTAAAGTACGTTCAATTTTCATGAAATTTTCGTATTCTGTGGAGCTCAAGGGATAAATAGAGGATATCTACGATGTTTTAGTGAATATCGAGAATTATCTCATGAGTGTCGACCTGAAAGTTTTATTTTTCACGAGTGCTTGCGTGAGTGAAAAATAATACTTTCAGGTCCACACGATATTCACTAAAACAGCGTAAGTAGTATGTCAGGGGCTTTTCACCTGTAGCTGTATTATTTGAGGATGCCTATCGAGGATACCTTCTGGGGAATCCCTTTTTGTCGTATGAGATGAAAAAAAATACCTTCAGGTACACACGGTATTCACTAAAACAGCGTAAGTAGTATGCCAGGGGCTTTCACCTCTAGTTTGGATGACCCCGGTGGATGACCCCGGAAGTGACGTCATGTCACGTGACCCAGTGGTGCCATGTTGTGTTGTCATGGTAGCAGGCGTGAGCAGCCATGTTGTGACGTCACTCCTATAGTGATACATGATGTTAGTGTGCATGCACAGCACGTGTAGAAAGAATAGCAACCACGTGCTACCACAGAAACAAAGATGGCGGCCTCTAGTATACAAAATGGAAGATGGAAACACGCATCACCCTAACAACACGTGATGTGCATGCGCAATAACACCATGTAGCACTATGGGGTGACGTCACAGCATGGCTTCTTACGCGTGCTACCATGACAACACAACATGGCGCCACTGGGTCACGTGACATGACGTCACTTCCGGGACCATCCACCGGGGTCATCCAAACTAGAGGTGAAAAGCCCCTGACATACTACTTACGCTGTTTTAGTGAATATCGTGTGGATCTGAAGGTATTATTTTTCATCTCATACGACAAAAAGGGATTCCCCAGAAGGTATCCTCGATAGGCATCCTCAAATAATACAATACCAGGCCATAGGTATCCTCAAGTACTGAAATGAGGCTAAGAGTAGTATGTGCGAGTCACTCGTTCGAGTAAATACTCTATGGCTTCTTTGTTCAATGTGATTCGAGTCGTTCGAGCAATGACTTATCAGTATCAGTAACTACTCGATAGATTCTTGGCCTTAGGAATGATATAGGTTTTTGTTATATTTTGTTATACACAAGGGAGATAACTTGCATACAGGTTATGGGCGAGGAAACCAGAGATAGAAGGGACTAGATAGATTGTTAGTGCTGGAGTAACATCTGTAATAGGCATAAAAAATGGAACTGTAGGGAACAGTGCTCCTATTCAATCGAACTTACCACCGAGGGCCGCCCAGTACCATGGCATGGCGGTCCTAAAAAGGATTCTTGGGGAAATCCGACCCAAGTAAACAATTGTTGGGTTGTTTGAGGTAATTCTGTGAATCGGGAAATTACTCTTGTACAAAGGAACATACCCTCCGAACATACCCATGTTCTATTGTTGGCTTTTGGGTAACATAGCAACCACGTGCTACCATAGAAACAAAGATGGCGGCCTCCAGTATACAAAATGGACGATGGAAACACGTATCACCCTAACAACACGTGCTGTTCATGCCCACCTACGCCATGTATCAATATGGGGGTGACGTCACAACCTGGCAGCTCACGCATGCAGCCATGACAACACAACATGGTGCCACTGGGTCACGTGACATGACGTTTCTTCCGGGGTCATCCACCGGGGTCATCCAAACTAGAGGTGAAAGGCCCCTGATATGAGATTCCGTGATTTGACATAAACACTGGAGGGTATGGAAAGGGACTAACAACGCCCAACTTAACAACTGCTACAAGAACCTGAACAGATGCAACTGACAACCAACCACTACAAAACAACATAGGTACAAAAGTGAACGAAGATCCAACACAACCAAAACATAACAAAGTGAACGAAGACCGAACTGATCTGATCGAACACAATCAAGATCGAAGAGAACTGACCCAATGAAGTTGTCGAAGTGAATTGAACATAACAAATTTTATCACACTGTTTTGAATGAAATCTATATAACGCAGTGTTAAACCCTTTAACCCTTTACCAAACATGAAAAGCAGACGACACTTGCAAAAATAATTCTTGAATAACTAATTTTTTTCATTTTTTGTCTCAGAAACATAGGTTATGACCCCTCGTTGGAACGAGTTCGTTGAGCTCGTTCCAACGAGGGGTCATAACCTATGTTTTTGAGACAAAAAATGAAAAAATAATGAAAATTAATTGGCAATTTTTGAGAATAGCGCTGGCCGGTTTTGGCCGTTACGTTGGGTAAAGGGTTAAATTCAATAATGCTTTTAACTATAACCCCTAAATATAAAACAGTGTTAACTCTCTTGAACAAAACTGAATGAACCAAACAAAGGTGTTTTGGTCGAATTATATAATGCAGTGTGAACCCCTTTGAACTATTTGCTTGAACTAAATATACTATATATATAATTAACACCCTTTGAACTCCACTGTTTAACTGAATGAATGTTTTAACTACAGCCTTAACGACAGTATAAGAAAGGTGACATGATTGAATTTTAACTGAATTAAAGTGTTGAATTACAACCCTTTGAACTGAATTCTTCCAGTAGGGAATGGAGATACTCTCAAGTGTTTATGTCAAATCACGGAATCCCATGCCATGGAATCGGATAAGAATCCCACTTACGGAATCCCTTTTTAAGAATCCCTTTTTGGAAAACGCCTGTGACTATGGAATCCACTTTTCCTGAAATGAGGCTAAGAGTCGTATGTGCGAGTCACTCGATCGAGCAATTGCTCTATAGCTCATTTTCTCGATGGTATTCGGGTCATTCGAGCAGTATGTGCGAGTCACTCGAGGTAAGACGGAATCCCACTTATGGAATCCCTTTTGTGGAATCCTATTTCCGGAATCCCTTTTTCGAAAAAAATATGACCTTCGGCACCCCTTTTTCTGAAATAAGGCTAAGAGTCGTATGTGCTAGTCACTCGAACGAGCTATTGCTCTAAAGCACATTTGCTCGATGGGATTCGAGTCGTTCGAGTAGTATATGCGAGTCACTCGAGGTAAGACGGAATCCCACTTATGGAATCCTTTTTGTGGAATCCCATTTGTGAAATCCCTTTTTTCGAAAAAATATGGCCTTCGGCACCCCTTTCTCTGAAATAAGGCTAAGAGTCGTATGTGCTAGTCACTCGAACGAGCAATTGCGCTAAAGCACATTTGCTCGATGGGATTCGAGTCGTTCGAGCAATAAGTGGAGTCACTCGATCGAGTAATTGCTCTAAAGCTCATTTGCCCGATGGGCTTCGAGTCGTTTGAGCAATGACTTTTCAGTAACTACTCGATAGCTTATTGGCTTTGGGAATGATATAGGCTTTGGGAATGATATGTGTTTTTGTTATACAGAGGGGAGATAACTCTGTATACGGGTTATGGGAAACCAAGCACTTGTGATTATAAGAGTTGCACGAGGGAACCAGAGATAGTTTGGATAGATAGACTGTTAGAGTAGCATCTGTAATAGGCAAAAAGGGGATTCGGGGGGGGGGGGGGGTAATCCGAACCCGAAAAAACTACTCTAGTTCAATCGAACTTATCCCTGGAGGGCCTTCTCGGTACCTGGGGGCCTCTCGGTACCATCGTATGGCGGTTCTAAATAGGATTCTGGCGGAAATCCGTATAAAATAAAGTAAAATGTAGTGATTTGGAGAGACTGTCGGGTTTATTTGGGTAATTAGATTTACTCTTATTTAATCAAACATACCCTGCGAACATACCCCCCCCCCCCCCCCCCCCATCTTGTTGTTGGCCCTTGGGTAACATAGCAACCACGTGCTACCATCGAAACCAAGATGGCAGCCTCCAGTATACAAAATGGACGACGGAAACACTATCACCTTAACAACACGCGCTGCGCATGCGTCTTAACACAACATATCCCTATGGGGATGGCGTCACAAGATGGCCGCTTACGCGGGTTACCATGACAATACAAGGCGCTACTGGGTCACGTGACTATGACGTCACATGAGATCCCCCGATGAGATCCCCCAACCTAGAGATGAGACGTGCGACACATTTTTTATTATATGCTACATGACATTTTACTGCGCAATATTCAGCCCAATTTCACTACAAACACGTACTGGTACGTTTCAAAACAATAACAAAGATCAGCTGATCGTTCATGCAAGGTGACGTCATGCGTCGAAGCGTGATGTCATTTAGGAAGCTACTGAAAAAATTCATCGTGTGGGCATGAAAATATTATTTTTCACTCGCCTAAGGGCTTGTGAAAAATACAACTTTCAGGTCCACACTCATGAGATAATTCCCGATACTTAATAAAATAGAGTAGATTTTCTTTTTATTATATGCTACGAGATATTTTATTGCAGAATATTCAGACCAATTCGACCCCAAATGCGTACGTTTCAAAACAATAATGAAGATCAGCTGATCGTTCCTTCAAGGCGACCTCATGCACCGAAGCGTGGCGTCTTTTAGGAAGCCACTGAGGGATATTTCTCGTAATATCTTTTAGATGATTTGCGATAATTCACAGAATTATATAAAAAAGAATATGGGATTTTGGATTTTTCTTTTTAATGTCATTTTTACGTCATTTTAAGTTTTCACATTTTACTTTGCATACCAAAAATAAAATTGCACTGAAGTGGCAAAAATGGGTGTAGGCCGTGCTTCGTTGGGTGGTATCTGAAGATTCGCTCGCGATCCTAAGTACCCCCCAGTTGTTTTTCTGTAAATGTTCGAATTACATATTCATGCCAGGGTCTAGTCATGTTCCGGTATCTTTCTTCAACTTAAGCCGAGCCTTAGGATTGGAAGATAGTTTAAACTGAAGAACCAGCCCGAACTATCCGGAAAAGAATTTTTTTTTACCCAATGCAACTAATGTGACTAAATCTTGTTTACATTTGCAGCTAACATATTACATACAGTAACATGTTAAAATTGATGAGTGTACATACTCGTAATTTTTCCAACTCACTGGTCGTGTAAATCGTACAGAACGTCTGTGAAAGAAGTGAAGGGGATCGTGTCCCGTCTGAACTCTGTTACCGCTGTTTCGGGTGTGTGTGTGGGAGGGGACCGGGGTAACTGTTTACTTTTCAGTTGGACCAAACAGCCCTTGAACACGCCTGGAAATAACCCGCGAACGACCCTTTAGGTTATATTAATTACAAAATAGGCCTACACGAACGCACTGCAGGTTACGACAAAGTAATATTATTCATTTAGTAATCTCACATTTTTTACCAGTAAGACTTGACAGTCTTTCAAAACTATCTCAATTCAAAGGCTGAAGATTACATAGAATGGCATTTTGTTTCCATCTTAAAAGAATTTCCGTCAAAATAAATAGCAACAACTAACGTGCGATCTCGCTTCGGCGAGATCCCACGTTAGTTGTTGATATTTATACAGGCGAGAATCCCGTTAAGGTGTAAAAAGCGCGGTGGCATTGCGGTAACCGGTTCTCGTCAGATCACCGAAGTTAAGCAACGTCGAGCCCGGTTAGTCCTTGAATTGGTGACCGTCTGCGCGATCTATTCGGACTCCCGCGTTGTGTCCTTGGGCAAGGCACTTAACTTGTCCACATGGGGGCACAATGGCGCCGTGTACTAAGGCGTACTGCACGTCGATGGTGCGCATGTCTTCAACCAATCTAACCCTGCAGTGCGGAGTTACGATGTTGGGGAGCTGGCTGCTGCTCGCCGTTGCTCGCTGGTTCTCTCCGGGTACTCTGACTTCGGCCACCCGTAAAACTGTGACCGACACGATATTACCTTGGCTGTTAAAGTGTCGTTAAACCTTAATAAAATAAATAAAATAAATAAAAAGCATGACCTGACTGGCATAGTAAAAAGAGAAGGTGAAGAAGCATCACAACATCCTTTTTCCAGTGGGTTACTACCGTGCTATATAACGTAACCTGCCAACGGGTTACGATATAAAATTCTTTATTGAAGTGTATACTGGGTAACCCATATGAAACGGTACTACGGAACATCATGACAAACACGTTGGGAAACCACAAATTACCATAACATAACATATCAGGGTTTACTGTGGTGTACCGCTGTGCTTTTTATAACGAGAAGTCCGTCGGAACAACCGCCAGGGAAAACTCTTTCTTAGACAACCCCCACTATCTTACGGGGGAGCTCACAGCAAAAGGGAAACCGATAGGTTAATTTCTAGGAACAGTGATATCTTCAATCTTCTCGCGGGAGTTACGATGTTGGGGAGCTGGCAGCTGCTCGTCGTTGTTCGGTTGTTCTCTCCGGGTACTCCGACTTCCTCCACCCGTAAAGCTGTCACCAGCAGCTTTGTTAATGTGTCGTTAAACCCTAATAAATAAATAATAATAAATAAATAAATAAATAAATAAATAAATAAATAAATAAATAAATAATCTTCTCGCGAGGACAATAATTTCCAGTGTAGAAAAGAGCAGTCTGAAGAGTTTGCGTTTTGTTTATCTTATGTTTTCATCTCTCTCTCAATATACAATGCTTTTAGCGGAGGGAGAAGTCTGTAAAAGCTTCAATAATTTGTTCTTCGATTCTTTTTGCATGTAATTTTGGAATATAAAATAATTCGTCCCACGAAAGCATCAAGGTACCAATTACAATGCAAAACCATTGCAGTTGGTACCTTCATGTTTTCAAGGGATGCCACGTTTAATCAAAGGAAGAGTCGAATTTTTTACCATACTGGCACTTGGTCATTGGGATTTGATCTTTATTTATAGTCACCGAAATCATTCAGTTTGCAGAACTGACAATGGACTAACATGCAGCCAAGCTAATGCTGGTGTGTATTGTTATTGTTTTTTGAAGTACAGACAGACAGATTTACAGACACACAGATATACAAAAATAACAACACACATACAGACATTTCGAAAAGACACATCCACGTTAGACTTCATCCTAAATAGGCACAAAGTTTACCCGTTTCTGGAGATAAGTATACACGTCAGTCAGACGGATTCATTCAGCTGAAAAAAATATAGTGTTAATACCCAGGGGCGCCGGAAGCACTTCGGGGCAGGGGGGGGGGGGGGGGGGTCGACACTTGCATTTGTTCTTTGGTAAGTAAAAGTTATCTTTCTTTCAAAAACATGGCTAATGACCCCTCACTGGAACGAGCTCGTCGAGCTCGTTCCAATGAGTGTCATAAGCTATATTTTGGGATAAAATACTAAAATTTGAATGGTGATTTCTAAAAACATGAAAATTGAAGGATATGGGTTTATTTTAGTAAAAGGGTTAAATGACTTGAATGACATATAATCATTAGATTTATGGCTTATGCATCACGTGTGGCTTAATAGCACATTTATTTATGAGTATTTTGTGTAATTATGCAATTTAATCACAATTTTCCCAGTTCTAAAGCATGAAAAAAAAGAAAACCAGGACAGAAAATCAGATGGAACTACCTGGGGATTGCATTTTTCTGTGGATAAAATGACAAGATGTGAGCCAGAGGGGGCGTCAAAATCCATCTCAGGGTTTCAAAAATTAAAACTTTTCTGTGGGGAAGGCGCCTCAGACGCCCCACCATCGAGAGGGAGATGCCCCATTCGAACTCTCCCCAACACAGGCCTGCGCGCTTTCGGGACATACCTATGGCAAATCGTTCTGGGACACCAGCCCCAGTTAGAAATCTAACCAATCCCTCTCCCTACCTTCCCCACTCCTATTAAAGATTCTATAGCTACGTCCCTACCTGTGCCATACCTGACTTACGCCTCCTAAACCGCCATTGTGCGGTTCTGTTAGCAGAGACTTCCAAACCGAGAATTTCCTATTGATCGGTTTCGTCAAGAACTCGTTAACCAATAATTCAATGTTATTGATCGGGGAAACTCAACATAATTGCGTCCAATCTTCGTTAGAAGAGACTTTCATTCATATTCAGCCATCCATTTAAAACTTTAGACCCCCCCCCCCCCCCCCCCTCCCCATCCACTATACAGATGTGTGAGCATCTACTACACATGAAACAAATTACAAAAAAATGTATTTCGTTCAAAATGGAAAATAAATTAAAAACTTGGAAAATGTAATAAAAATGAAGAAGGTTCATGGTGTACGCTTGGTACATGCTTTCAAGCAGTCGGTAGAATATAATTGTTCAGTAGGTAGGATAAATGTTCAACAGGCAAAATTTTATGGACAGCAGATATTAAGACCGGTACTGAGGAACACATTAATTAGGATACTCCCCCCCCCCCCACCCCACCCCCACCCCATACACATAACCATCACAACTTTTAATAGTAGGAAATGTGAAGGTGTTAATTCCAAAAGTTGGAAATACAAAGAAATCAATTTCCTTCATATTTTCAACCTTTCAGACTTTTCCGACCAGTCGATTTGAATTTTCAACCCGTTATCACAGTTTTTCCGACTGCGATTGCCGGAAAAGCCAAAGCGATTTTCAAATTTCCGATCAAATTCTCCGTCTTTTCGAATCAGCTGACAAAGTTTTTTGAAATTCCGACTCGAATCTTCGACCATTCCGGTTTTTCAAATTCATCGTTCCGTTTCCCTAACAATGACCAGACTGTACAAGGACTATAGGCTGACAGATATTCAGTCAATACCAACTCCTTCCAACTGACTGGAAGTCAGTTGGAAGGAGTAGGTATTGGCTGAATAGCTGTCAGTATATAGTCGTTGTGAAGCCTTGTCAGTGTAAGGGGAAACTCATGGACCTAACTGAGGAAATGCATTTTTTCTGTGGATGAAATTGACTAGATTTGAGCCAGAGGGAGGCGTCAGAATCCATCTCAGGGGTTCAAAAGTTTAAACTTTTCTCCGGGGAAGGACCCTCGGATGTCCCACCATCGAGAGGGAGATTCCCCACTCGAACTCTCTCCAATATAGGCCTGCGCGCTCTCGGGACATGCTTATGGTAAGTCGTGCTGGGACCCTTACCCCAGTTAGAAATCTAACTAATTACCCCTTCCCTACCTCTCCCATCCCATTAAAGATTATCTAGCTACGTCCCTACCTATTTCATACCTGACTTACGCCCCCAAAACCATCATTGTGCGGTTCTGTTAGCAGAGACTTCGTAATTGAGAATTTCCTATTGATCGGTTTGGTAAAGAACTCGTTAACCAATCATTCAATGTTAAGATTAAAGTTTTATCTTCGTGCATCACACAAGCTTTCACGTGTTGTCAAATGAAGTTTCATATTTCTCTACAAACAACCAACTTCCTTTACGGCAGATCTAAACAATCAAAATGGAGCTGAAATCACACAAAATCGCGATAAATTTTTAATTTTGTGATGTATTCAGATCATCGGATTCATAGCACAAATTGAAAATGACTCACTGATTCCTGATTTGAGATAAACAATTTAATTGGAAGCTTTGATGACTATTACAGATCGTATTTCGTAATTGAACAAATTATTGGTAAAGTTGACATAATGTTGCATGGATTTGTTTGTCACCCTTTTTCCCTCTGAAAAACTATAAGGGATCAATTTCTTTTATTAACTTGCAGAACCTTTAGGGTGGATTTACACGAAAGCACCCAAATGAGAAGGATTCCACCCAAGCCTGGAAATAAGCAGACTGTCATCTACAGAATGAGGTCCCCGGAGTGTGTATTTCGTGATGCTACACCAAATGTACCCTCTGTGCACCTCAGTCTGAATCAAGGTCTCAGGCCGAATCAGAAAGAGGTACCCAGAGGATAAATTGGGGGAATTCTAGCACTCTGTATGGAAAAGCAACAGCAAATTCACCCTCTTGGGTACTCATTCTGGAAATGGCAGATTGCTTAGTGGGTTGGGGTGGGGGGGGGGGGGTGCGGAATTGAGTGAAAATTTACGATCATAGGTTCGGACTCAGATTGTTCTGATTATTGAGAGAACTACGAAGCCCCATCAACCGCGAAGTCCCATCATACCGTGGCGTTCTGTGATCCCTTACCAGACGATATCAGACACAGCTCCAGATTCTGGGTTCAGGCTGGTTATCTCACGACCAGTTTACTCCAGTTATCTCCGATTATTATTAAACAAAATGTACATTTTCACTGCGTCAACTGTTGTCTCTGGCATGTATAATACAACAACGTTCATTCAAGAGCAGTGGCGGCATCCATCTTTCTACTACCAGGTGGGTTCGTCCTCGTCAGGAGCCCAGAGACAACTTGTCTAAGCACCTAGAAATCGGTGTTTTTATCCACCAGATTTTTGATGCCAAACCTGATTACGTGACTACCAGTCAGCAGAATAGTTAGGGAAAGCCCCCGTGACGTGGCAGTCTCCATTGTTAGACACTTGTACTGCCATGCATGCAATCTATGGAGTGGTTGTTCCACAAACACATTCCGCCAGGGTTTTGTTAACCGGGGGAATTGTGTGGTAGAATTTACAATTCTGCAACTTCCGCATTATGTGATGCCCGTGAGTGTTCTGGGAGTGTGATTTATGGGTTGATGACAGCTTTGACAGTTCAAATATTACCAATTCGGAGATTTCCGCCCGTGATATTTAACAAATAAAACTCGACTACCGGCGTTATCTCTGATCAGTTCTTCCACCGAGTGTAGGTCAGTCGAGTGTAGGTCAGAATATTATCCAGTTCTATGACTATCAGCTTTAAGAAAAATTGGCAATATGAGTCCCATTCAAACTAATAGAAAGCTGTCTTTTTACTTCTATAATTTTCATGGAAGAGCTATAGCTCTTCTTTCGAGCTTGATTAACCTCTGTGGGCCCATGCACTTCTCAACAGGGGGGGGGGGGGGGGGTTGAACCTGATTGATTTGTCCCGACTGTGGTATGTCAAACCCGATTGATCAAATATTCTAACAACATCATCAAAGCATGCCTTTGTGGACCTACCTTGATGATGTAGTTGGGTTGTTATCCAGTCGGGGTTATAGTTAAACAACTCAAGACTTCATTGAAATTTATTTGTGGATAAGTAAAATATATATATATATGTAGTGGGCCTGACGCAATATCTAATGTAAGTTTTTAAAAAAATATTTTATTTCTTTTATGAGAAAAAGGTTTGGCGAACAGGCTAGGCCTATCCTAACGCCTTACCTATACATGACAGTACTTGACGATTTTTCAGTGCTGGTGCAGCTGTGCAAAAGTGACAGCAACACAATCTTACATATAAAGAAATCACCCTAACCCTTTTCCCAACGTAACGGTCAAAACCGGCCAGCGCTATTCACAAAATCGCCAATTAATTTTCATTATTTTTTTTCATTTTTTGTCTCAAAAACATAGGTTATGACCCCTCTTTGGGACGAGCTCGTCGAGCTCGTTCCAAAGAGGGGTCATAACCTATTTTTTTTTTAGACAAAAAAATTTTTTAAAAATTAGTTATTCAAGAATTTTGTTTGCAAGTGTCGTCTGCTTTTCGTGTTAGGTAAAGGGTTAACTAAATAAATAAGTGAATTAATTAATTAAAAATAAATAGGTAAATAAATAAATATTAACAGCAATATTCTATTTAAGGAATAGTGCATGGCTTCGAGTTGACTACGCCCATATAGTGCCCAGTGAGGTGATGTAGTTCCCGCCGCGAAGCGGAGGGAACTACACCACCTCACTGGGCACTATATGGGCGTAGTCAACGACAAGACATGCACTAATCCTTATATTATATCGAACACCCATCAAGAAAAACATCTGTCCGATTTGTTAATCTATTACCAAGGTAGCAGCCCTGCCAACCAGCCCAGCCCAGCGTTATATAGAAAAAAATACCATACAGTTTTTAAAAAACATTTTCTTCTTCCAAAACACGGCTGACTTGGATTATGATCAGAAGACAGATTTTGAATCGGTCGACAAGGGTAAACAAAACATTTCCCCCAGACGGAACTGTGTATTCTATAATCGCGCAACTCGCGAATGAAAACTAAAATTTTCGAAATTTGACAACGCAGTTTGATAATTTCCACACATTTGTCACACATATACATTACCGAATCGGTCAGCACGGGATACAAACTCCGAAGATTCAAGTGAATTCCATTATTTCTATTCGTTTACTGTCCAAAACATACAATTAAATAGCGAAATAATATGAGCAGCGAAACAAACGATTTTTCATATCCGAACGCGTTCTCATGAAAGTTGGACCCAGGTATGGATCATTCTCTTCGAAACGAGATATGGATCATCTTCTCAAAGAATAAAATGAACGCCTCGAAAAATGTGACTTCAACAATGGAAAAGCGATACATTGTTCCACAAAGATTTCTTTTCGGGTCGTTTTGTGGATGGTGTGCCCCTGTGAATCGATTTTTAAATTTAGCCTGATCAGTTTTATTCGTCCAGTATGAAAGGAAAACTGATATAGTAGTGTGCTAAAAATAGAAAACATGTAGTGTCTGGGTGTAGTGCCTGGTCAGTTCTGTGGATGCAAACTACACGAAATAGGGTATCATCTTTCAGCCAATCAGAATGCAAGGAAGTCACGTGAGATATAATATTGTATCATAATATAGTGCGAGTCTCGAGCGATGATAGTGATGAAGGTGCCTTTTGCCGGCAGGATCCTAGAGTGAAGACACATACTGGACTCCTGACATTTGGGGTCTTTTTGTTGTTGTTTTTTTTTGTTGTTGTTGTTGTTGTTTGGTTTTTTTTTTTTTTGGGGGGGGGGGGGGGTTGTTGTCCAATGCTTGACTATTTAATCTTATTTAATTAACATGTACCGTACCGGAACACCAAAGTGGTAATGCTGAACGCTCCAGCAGTTCAAATCGAGTACTACAGACCTTCAATGCTTTTACCGATCGTCCATGTGTATGAGCAAGTCCAAGTATCAGTTATTTATTTATTCGAGTTTAACGACACTTTCGACATCTAGGGTCACCTCATGTCGGACAATTTTAGTGTGGAAGAAGCCGAAGTACCCGGAGAGAACCGCCGAACAACGGCGAGCAACTGTCAGGATCCCCAACGTAGTAATTCCACTCAAGCAGGGTAAGAATTGGTTGATGACAGGTGAACCGTCAACGTACAGCACGCCCGAGTACACAGCGCGAGCAATCGAGATTAAGTGCCTTGCCCAAGAACACAACGCAGTTACCCCGGGCGGGGATCGAATCGTGGACCTCTCGGTTTGAAGTTCAATGTCGTAACCACTGAGCCACCGGGCTCCTCCAAGAATCAATCTAGTCCCGATGACCAGCAAGAGCCAATCGACATCTAAGATTCTAATCCAGACGAAAATTTTCCGACATGAAAAATTATTGTGGGGGGGGGGGGGGGGTTGACACACACCTATCCATACACGGCGTCCCCCTTTTGCGATTCTCCTGCCACCCAAACATGAACCTCAAAGCTCATTAACCCTTTACCCAACGTAACGTCCAAAACCGGCCAGCGTTATTCACAAAAATTACCATCCAATATTCATTATTATTTTTATTTTTTTCAAGGCTTGACAATCAAAACCCCATAATGTATGTAATTTGAGTACCAGTTAAGAGCAGCTGCTGCCAAGGACGTAGCTATAGATGGTCTTCAGCAGGGGTATGAACAATTTTTGGATCAGAATGGGTTTAGTTTACACATCAGCCTCGGCGTTCACTTTTAAACAGTCTTTTTCAAATTATATTTTTAAAATGTACCGTGTCTATTTATTGCTCATTCAAATGTCGCGCGTGTAACGCCGCGTTCCCCAGTGGTACAAAACGTTTCGTAATTCGAAAAAGACGTCCTGTCAACCTCGCCGTGAAAAACTGCAGTGTCATGTTTTAGTATCCGCTCCACTGTTTTCCAGATATTTCCCCCAAAATGACATGCCATACACTCTCTTCAAATGCGAATATTCTTTAACTTGGTTATCTTGCCTAAAACATGTATTACATTTTCCAAATTCACTAAAAATATATAGCACTATCTGACTAAGTAGAAATAAATAAAGTACATGTGCATGAAATAATATATTGTCAAAAGCTAGGCTTCAACCTGGAAAATTGCATGACGAAACGCCAATACCAGTGATTCGCAACAACCCAGCAGCCTCAAAAGCAGAATTTTCACACTACCCACACTTACCAGACCCTGGAGCATATAACCCCCTGTTTCTAAACTGTGGAAAAAAAATTATATGTGTCCGTCTCATTTTTTAGTTACATGCATGGTAACAACTCCGTGTAAAAATGACATTTTAAAAAATAGTCAATTTTTTGAAGCCACTGTTTCCCATAATTCCTCTGGTAATTTACCCCAATGCATCAGACTCCAAGTCTGTTACCAAAACTTCAAATTCTCTTGTGCAACAAATAGCCCAATTTAGTCATCTGATACTAAAGATGTATGTCCAGTTTGCATGACATTAGTTTCAACATATGCCCTGTGTTTAGACTTTTACCCCTGTCCAATAATGCGAAGATGTGGAGCGGAACCTAAGCCCAGCAGGGACTCTATGACGTATCCATACAGATAGAGAACAGAAGACAATAATGTATAAATATAGAAAAAACCCATAGTAGCTTGGTGTACCAAATGTTCACCACGAGTGGTGAAGTGGTGTTAACCGCGAGCCTTCGGCGCGCGGTTAACACCACTTCACCACGAGTGCTGAACATTTGGTACACCAAGCTACTTTGGGTATATTTTATTTATAACATGATCGTCAGATTATTTAGAGTCGCTATTACTTTTTCTCGATTTTACTGAGCACCAGACGTAGATACGAGCGAATCTGTTTTAGTTTACACGAGCATCGATGGGCGGTACTCCCGCTGTCAATTTTATCGCCGAAACGAAATGAAAAAAAGAAACTGAACCTTTTTTCGTTTTAATAACAAAATAACATACTATTTCGAGTCATGCATGCTTAATTAACATGAGACAATGCATGTTTGTTAATTTTGAGGCGACGTGCGATAAATTTAGACAAGTTTGCATTCAGGTCGACGTCACCAAAGGTCAGCGGGGATGTAGTTCTACTGTTGGTGTAAATTTTCACTATTGAAATCCCATTGCTGGCGTGTTCATCACGGTTGGTGTGTACAGCGACAATTTATGTCATAGGTTTTTCATCTGTAGTAGAATTGGTAATCATGGTATAAATACACGGTTAAATATGATTCATTCTTTCAATCAATAACATTAATAGCAATACCTGTGTGACTCACATATAAACAAAGATCTCTGTGTGAAGATATTTCACAAGAAAAAAAATCAATTTTAATTAATAGTTGGTTAATAAACAATTACACTGT
Organism: Pictodentalium vernedei; assembly: GCA_031216915.1. NCBI lineage: Eukaryota > Metazoa > Mollusca > Scaphopoda > Dentaliida > Dentaliidae > Pictodentalium > Pictodentalium vernedei. The sequence goes on from CM062293.1 coordinate 494,421,260, forward strand.
GACTGATCACTTCTAAAGCCCATCAGCCTGTTGAATATCAGTAAACACATGACACATGCATGACACATGAACACAGTGACCTGACATGAACCCGATTTTAAAAACGCAACTTTCTGCAGAAATCGTTCCCTGTCTTTTTATTCAGATGTGCATTGTACAACTGCCTGTGTGATGGGTTTTTCTTATTAATAATATATATATTTTTTTTTTTTTTCATTTAATCTTATTTGTTTTACAAGGATTGGCGAACAAGTTATGCAACTTATATTAACGCCTCTCCTTGGCCCAATGGCGCAGGTTTGTGGGATGACCTTCATAGCGGCAACGTCATGGCCTAGCTCTTCTCGAATACTACGAAGGGATCTTTAGCCTGCACGGAGTGTGTCTCCCTCTGCACAGAGGACAGCCATTTTACGTCCCCGCCCGATGGGACGGTACGCTGTGGCAGCATCAACCCCACAATTGATGCTGACAGAGAGTGTTCGGACACCTCGAGAACTTTCCCCGACCGATGATCGATCTCGGGACCTCTGGCATGAGAGACCAGCGCACTTATCCACCCGGCCACCGCTCTCTATGCGGTTGGAATATATGTGGCCATGCTTGTAGAGCCGTGTCGAAGATGACAGATGGGGGAGTGGGTGGTACACCTGATTTATCTCTTCTCTGACGGCTCAAGTCGCTACTGATCAAACATTCCAACTACAGCACCAAGGCATGCCTTCGTTGAAGGCATGCCTTGATGATGCGGTTCGAATATTAGTTAGTTGGAATTATAGTCAAACCCCCGTGGCAACCCCGGGATGTGAAACGGTGTTTTTACGACGGTATACACAAGCTCTGTTTTACTGGTAAAATAGGACCCAATCACCAACGTTTGGGTTGGAAGTCCTCTAAAATGGGCAGCATGGGTATAATTATTTATTTATTTATTTATTTATTTATTTATTTATTTATTTATTTATTTATTTATTTATTTATTTATTGGTGTTTAATGTTACATACTGACAGAACCACCGAGCATCGACGAGCAACTATCAGCTCCTCAACATTCTAACTCTGTTCAAGCTCTTCTCAAGCAGGGTTACAGCGGCTGAAGATATGTGCACCATCGACGCGCATTACGCCTTAGTACACGGCGTTATCGTGTCCTCATGCAGGCAACCGGGATAAAGTGCCTTGCCCAAGGACACAATGGCTAATCGTGACTGTGACGGTTTTACGGGTGGGGGAAGCCGGAGGACCCAGAGAGAAACGCCGAGCATCTACGAGCAACTGTCAGCTCCTCAACATTCTAACTCTGTTCAAGCTCCGCTCAAGCAGGGTTACAGCGGTTGAAGATTCGTGCACCATCGACGTGAAGTACGCCTTAGTACACGGCGTCATCGTTCTCCCATACAGGCAACCGGGATAAAGTGCCTTGCCCAAGGACACAATGGCTAATCGTGACCGTGACAGTTTTACGGGTGGAGGAAGCCGGAGTACCCAGAGAGAAACACCGAGCATCGACGAGCAACTGTCAGCTCCTCAGCATTCTAACTCTGTTCAAGCTCCGCTCAAGCAGGGCTACAACGGTTGAAGACATGTGCACCATCGACGTGCAGTACGCCTTAGTACACGACGTCATCGTGCCCCCATGCAGGCAACCGGGATAAAGTGCCTTGCCCAAGGACACAACGCGGGTCGTCCCGGACGTGGATCGAACTCGGGACCTCTAGCATAGAAGTCCAACAGTCTACCACTGAGCCACCGCGCTCCCAACATGGGTATAGTCTTTGACAGAAGTTGACTTTATCTCCGTGTTGGGATCACGATTAGCCGTCGTGCAGAAGTTTGTCACCTCAAATATCAATAAATAAATAAATTATAGTTAAAAAAACCCTCAAGTTTCTTTGAAATTTATTTGATAATAAATAAAATATACACGTGGATGTCAGGATACAAGGCTCTATTTAATTTACACATACCATATTGGTACTCCCAATTGGTAATGCAAGGCTACCAACAGGCAGAGTCGGTTACTACAGGGATTCGTTTGTATGACCGACTGTGTGTGTGAAATGAGTACAAGTAGAAAATTTAATCTCGCGAGAAGGTGCGTGATTATTGTGGAGGCGGGGGGGGGGGGGGGGTAACACACCCCTCAACTTCCCTTAGCAACGTCCCTGCTGGCTTGTGACATGGTATAATTCATTTAGTCCTAGAGTTCAGAGGGTTTTTAATTACACTATCGAGTACGAAAGGTTTGATGCTCTCGAATTGTTAGTACCGTTAAATTATTGAAGAAAACCAATTTCTTAAGTTGTGCATTCTTGGCATTTAGAGGCTGTGGGCGCCCAAAAACGCCCGAACATCACTTTTAGTTACACTTTCGCGTTGGTCCAAAATTTTCAGCTCCAAAAGTAAGCTCAGAATGGCATGACTAGTATGGACATTAGAACATCAAAGAATATTCGAGCTATGAATTTTCATTTCTGAACACGTTTTCTTGAGACGTTTGCAGGCTGCTGAGTTATAACAGTAACCACAAGATCAGACCATCTTCATTGAAGTCACTTTTTCTGTTTTGAAGTGATAGGCGTCAGACATAAATATACCTTCTTTAACGCGTTGGAATGTGTGGCCATACACATGTTCTTACATATACACTTACCCATACATTGTTTGTGGTTCATGCTCTGTATTATCTTTGAGCACACCTTCATATATTTATAATATAGTGCAATGGCGTCTCCAAAACTGTTTTAGTCCATTCCTGTTTTTTCCTATCCTTTCTGTTGCATTAAGGAATGTGGAATGTCATTCAGTTCTCTTTCAGAGAGCCTGGGGAGACAATTGTGCCCTGGTATGAAAACATGGTAAAAATACTGAGACATCTTGGATGAGATGGTTCAGCAGAGTCAATTTCACAAGTGAACCGCATCTGATTTAAGTCACCAGAAGTGATGTTAGTTAGTTTTTATACCATGATTACCTATTCTACTATATATAAAAAGCCTATGACATAAATTTTAGCTTTATACACCTACAGTGGAACTACATCCAAGATGACCTTTGGTGACCTCGCTTTGAATACAAACTTGTCTAAATGTATGACTCGTCGCCTCGTGAAGAGTGAAATGAAACCGGTAATTGTTTATTACTTTTTTAAATAAGTTTACCTCATAACATACCAAGTATTAACGTTGTCTCATGTTAATGAAACATCCATAACTCGAAATAGTATGTTATTTTGTTATTAAAATGAAAAAGGCCCCGTAATTTGCGCGTTTCGTTTTCTATGTCGTTTCGGCGATAAAATTGCCAGCGGAAGTACCGCCCACTGGTGATCATGTAAACAAAAACAGCTTCGTACGTGTGAATATTGATTTATTTAACATTTAAACTCTTATTAATCTGACGATCATGGTATAAATAAAATATACCCAAAAGTAGCTTGGTGTACCAAATGTTCACCACACGTGGTGAAGTGATGTTAACCGCGCGCCAAAGGCTCGATGTTAACACCACTTCACCACTCGTGGTGAACATTTGATACACCAAGCTGCTATGAGTATATTTTATATATTTAACATTCTGGGAATATAAGGCTGGGTTCTGTGAGACAAAATACAAACACTAAAGGAATTGTCATCTGCATGTGCATTTTAACCCTTTTACCTAACACGAAAAGCAGACGACACTTGCAATTAAACTTCTTGAAGCACTAATTTTTTTTCGTCGAGCTCGTTCCAATTTGGGGTCATAAGCTATGTTTTGTGACAAAAATGAAATAAAAACTGAATGGAGAATTTTGTGAATAGCGCTGGCCAGTTTTGGCCGTTACGTTGGGTAAAGGGTTAAAAAACTTGTGCAGCACAGTTTTACATTTCCAATCAACACCCACCCTTGCCTCAAACCTATAGTTATAGTGACATTCGCCCATATTTTACATCAATATAAGGATTAAAACTATTCTCGATGTTCTATACTAGAAATATCATTCTGATCTTATTTTGGGTCTAAAACGTAGTCATAAGTGCGAAGGTGAAAAAATTAAATGATCAGAGAAAACACTTTTTTGACATATGGAAATCATTCATACCCCCACCCACCCCACACACCCCCGTTGTGTCTGCATCTCTTTTGCTGCCCCCAGACCCCCCCCCCCCCTCCCCCTACGATATGCCTTACAGTTTAATGATATGGATGGCATCTGTTCTGTTTAATATGGCACAAAACAAGACTTCAGGCAAAAGGCGAAAAATGAAACGCGATGTCCGTTTGTTCTTTTTTTACAATAAGTATGGGATTCTGTTCTAAAGTAAGATTCTAAAGAAACGTCAAATTGATCGCACCGCTGTCTCAAAACGTGGAAAACCCAGTATTTTCTGATCAGTATCTTGGGGGCAGAACGAAAATAATGCAAAACTGATATTTTATTTAAAACTCGTTTTGATTGTTCCAGTACCCAAGGTTACAAGGGCACCTGCTATAGGGCGTAGACATCATGCATGAACTAACTTCACAGATGTCCTGAAATTCAGAGTGTGTGTGTGGGTTGAGGAGGGGGGGGGGGTGGTGTCCACCCCACAGATAGGGGTCTTCGAGAGCTTTTCCGGAAAGAGTTAAAAAAAATTACTGCTATTGGGTGTGAATCTGGGGTCTCAAAATACAATCTCTGTTTCATGCCTGGTACAACAGTGTTTTCTTACCTTGTCCCAGAATAATTTTGGAATGAAAATATACTGAGCCTTATTAGGAAATTGTAAAGTAAAGCCCTAACGTCTCTCTCTCTCTCTCTCTCTCTCTCTCTCCTCTCTCTCTCTCTCTCTCTCTCTCTCTCTCTCTCTCTCTCTCTTGAATTAGCCAGGGCGGGGGAGGAGAAGGCTGCCCCTACAGTTTCTATCTGCTCTTCAAATTGCGAATCATGTTCCAATTGTATTTTGGGACCCTCTATAATTTCAATATCATTGATGTTTTCAACTTTTCCGGGGAAAGCCCCCAGACTCCCACATACAGAGAGGACACACCCCTCCCACACACTTTTGTTAATCTTGCACTGTTTCTCTACACTGCAAACAATATAGGTTCTCTTTAGAACCAAAACTGATTGTAATCTTGTCCCTGAGATGGAACCAGTTCTGTTTAAACAGTATTTATTTATAAATTAATAAATAAATTTATAAAGATTAACATTAAATATTAACAGAATTAAACATAAATTGAGGGGGGTTTCAGCCGTAAGTTTAGAGCTTATACGAGGTTGTCTCAAATCATTATAAAGCAAAGGAGATATGAACAGTTGGCATATCGAACCAGTTTTGGTTCTATACAGAACCAAAACTGGTTCGATATGCCAGCTGTTTATATCTCCTTTGTTTCAAAACGTTTGGCGACTGCGATGAATAAGCTCCATAATCTATTTCAGTTCATGTAATATTCAGTTAAAATTGAATGCTAAACTTGGTAAATTTATTTGATTTGATATAAATACTGTTTGAACAGAACTGGTTCCATCTCAGGGACAAGATTAGAACCAGTTTTGGTTCTAAAGAGAACCTATGTTTTTTGCAGTGTACATCCGATTCCGGGCACCCCCTAAAGATGCTGAAAGTGACCTCAAACACAGATAAATGAGTTTATTCATTTATTATTTATTGGTGTTTACGGTCCCATTTCTGCACAATGGCTAATCGTGACCGCAACATAGATATAAAATCAAGACCAGCCAATCGTTTATACCCATGCTGGTCAGAGGACTTCCTCCCCAGGCATTGGTGATCACAGTCCTATTTTACCAGTAAACCGAAGCTTGCTTACCAGAGTAAACAGGCACTTCTTCACTTCCTGGGGTTCCCACAAGGGCAATAAGTAAATAAAATAGATGTTATGGCATCAAACAGGAAGTCACGCTCGTGTTACGTATTGTTTATGGGGTTCCATTGGTATCATCATTCTGCTCTTTATAGATGATAGGGGGAGTTGGTAATAGATGAAGGGCGGGGCCCAAATTTTCCGACAAGAGAAAATAATTTCCGGAAGATTTTAGAGTTGTTCCAATGAAATCTATACTGTCTTGGCACCAAACACTGGTTATTTGACAGAGCTGAGAAACTTTTTTTTTAGTCAGTCACATAAAGATTTTTCGCCCTCTTTGGCAAATCTTCCTAAAGTGGGGTCTAATTTTTTTCCGTCGAGTCACAAATTATCTGATGGAGCCGTTGACGCCCTTTGTTCCTCCTGTATTTATGACCGTGGGTTGCGAAGATGTTCGTCCTCTCCAAGAAACCACGAACTGATCGTCCCGCTGTCTCAAAATGTGTAAAAATCTAGCACAACATCCTCCACCCACCCGTCGTTCAATTTGGATTCTGCTCGTTCTAACGGGTCACTTGAAAACCTGTTTAACCCTTTACCCAAGTTAAAGGCCAAAACCGACCAGCGCTAATCTAAAAAATCGCAATTAATTTTCATTATTTTTTCATTTTTGTATCAAAAACATAGGTCATGACCCCTCGTTGGAACGAGCTCGTCGAGCTCGTTCCAACGAGGGTCATAACCTACGTTTTAGAGACAAAAAATGAAAAAATAAGTTATTCAAGATTTTTTTTTGCAAGTGTCGTCTGCTTTCCATGTTTGGTGAAGGGTTGACTAAAATGCCAGGAATATTTGCATCTTAAGATGCATTTTCGAAACGTCCAGTGCCAAGTTTAATGGTCGAATGCAGAAGTGTAATTAAAAGAAATATGGGCTTGTGGGAGGGAGATCCATGACAGACCCCTTCTTGTCTTAAAACGCCAAGTATTTTTATTTCTTAAGAGGTATGTTCTAAAATGTCTGAACATACCGATAATAAAGCTGCATGATAGTAGCCAGAGGTGTAATTAAAAGTAACAATCGGGCCTGGGCAAGGGGTCACGGAAGACCCCCTTCTTATCTGGAAAATTGGTTTCTTAAGTTAGGTTTTTGTAATCAGTGAACAAAAGAGAATGTTCCGTGCTAAAAATCAGGGGCATACGCGAAATGTAATTAAAAGTGATTTTCGGGCGTTTCTGTGCCACCTAGCCCCTGAACGCCGCAACTTAAGAAATTGATTTTCTTCAATAGTTTAATGGTTCTGAGAACTCTAGAGCATCAAATCTTCCGAACGCGATTGTGTAATTGAAAACCTCTGAGCTCTCTAACTAAATCATTAACGACGTGGCCAAATCTGCAAATGCCATATTTAATCCAGTATCAGTCTTAACATGTTAAAACTCACTCGTACCAAGAGGCTCATCATGCCAATGTCTAGATTCTTTGTGCGCAATCCGATGAGAGCACATCACTTCCCCGAAACAGGGCGTCAATCCAACGCAAGTGAACACTTTCAAACCGGTGTCCAAAATTTGTGCGTGAAGAAAAAATTCGCAGTGGACGAGCTAATGACACAATGAACAATAAATCGGAAGTGCATGGGTTGCGGTAATAATTTCTCTCTCTCCCTCTCTCTCTCTCTGTCTTTCTGTCTCTCTGTCTCTCTCTCTCTCTCTCTCTCTCTCTCTCTCTCTCTCTCTCTCTCTCTCTCTCTCTCTCTCTCTCTCTCTCTCTCTCTCTCTCTCTCTCTCTCTCTCTCCTTCTCTCTCTGTCTCTCTGTCCCTCGGTCTCTGTCTGTCTCTCTGTCTCTGTCTCTGTCTGTCTCTGTCTGTCTCTCTCTGTCTCTGTCTCTGTCTCTCTGTCTCTCTGTCTCTATGTCTGTCTCTCTGTCTCTCTGTCTCTCTCTTCTCTCTGTCTCTCTGTCTCTCTGTCTCTCTGTCTGTCTGTCTGTCTCCCTCTCTCTCTCTCTCTCTCTCTCTCTCTCTCTCTCTCTCTCTCTCTCTCTCTCTCTCTCTCTCTCTCTCTCTCTCCACACACACAATTTTGGAACTCCCCAGAAAATGCATAACTGTTACGGGTGTGGGAAATCTTAGATAAACAGCAAACAAACAACATCGTTAATGTTCCCCCGAAACAAACAGGTGAACCCTCCCAATCCACGCCCTCATCTCTGGGCGATATATAAGGAGACCTCCCCATTATCCACCGGGTTAGTTTCGATTAACAAGAAGACACGTCTTCGGGTTTAATCAACATCGAACAACATAAATTGTATGTATTTGACAAAGCCTGCAAATCTCAAGCAAAGTTGTAACTACTGGGCCCGCCTGGTGAAACCCAGAGGAGTGTTGAATGAAACCCTTGCATATAAGTACAGGATCAAGCATTAAACGTTTCTGCACATAACATGTACATATAATTCTACGTTGACGAATATTATCTATATCAAACAAACATCCAACCAGGTGTATATTCTTAATGAAAGTGCACACTAAAAACTAAAGTGTTAAAACTAACACTTTCAAGGTGTTAAACCCATTCTAACTCTTAGGGTTTGATTTTAACACTCAAAGTGCAATGCTGTAAGCACTTAGACATTACAATCGTCAGACATCTGAAACTTGAATGGATGGCACTTCCCATGTGTCTAGCATTGGTGGTTCTTCCAGAATCGTCCATAATTTGATTTGCGCTTGGTGGGTACATAATTAAAAGGACACAACGCAGATGACGCGGATCAGGCTCGAGAGTTCGAGCCTGATCCGCGTTATCTGCGTTGTTTCCTTTTAAGTGTCGAGACATTACACTTGTCAAGTGGTATTATTGTCAACACCTGTCAAGTTCTGGGAAATCTACACTTGAACAAAGTGCTAGTTCAGCACTTAGTAAGTGTTAAATACAGCACTTCAAGTGTATTTTTTAACACTTTAGTTTTTAGCGTGTAGAATGAAATGTTTGAAGTTTCTATAGCCATCTGCGACGGGGTTCGAAACCAGGATCACGAGACCCGCCACTTAGCCCGGAATATTCCTCCGCTACACTGCAAAAAATATAGGTTCTCTTTAGAACCAAAACTGGTTCTAATCTCGTCCCTGAGATGGAACCAGCTCTTTTTAAACAGTATTTATTTCAAATCAAGTAAATTTACCAAGATTAGCATTCAATTTTAACAGAATATTACATGAACTTAAGTAGATTCAGCACTAAACTTGGAGCTTATTCAACGCAGTCGCCAAACATTTTGCAACAAAGGAGATATGAACAGTTGGCATATCGAACCAGTTTTGGTTCTGTATAGAACCAAAACTGGTTCGATATGCCAACTGTTCATATCTCCTTTTCTTAATAATGATTTGAGACAACCTCGTATGAGCTCTAAACTTACGGCTGAAACCCCCTCAATTTATGTTTAATTCTGTTAATATTTAATGTTAATCTTTATAAATTTTTTTGATTTGAAATAAATACTGTTTAAACAGAACTGGTTCCATCTCAGGGACAAGATTAGAACCAGTTTTGGTTTTAAAGAGAATCTATATTTTTTGCAGTGTACCACATACAAAGTGAGCTACCGCGTAACCGCCAAAATGTTGGAGGTAACTCTACCAGCATTTTGGATCGAATTCAGAACCCACTTCATTCGAGAATGGATAATTCGTGAACACTATTTGCGATAATTGTCTACGAGAGCAGCCCGACCTCAAGCTCTCGGGCCACCGGTCTAATTCCGCAAGGAATCCGACGCTGTTATTGGCTATTTCTTTCCCTTCTTCTCGTGGACTTTGTGCACAGAATACCGTTTCAATGTGAAGCCACTTTACTCATAAAGATATACAGTTATTCTTTCTTGTTCCAGTTATAGATATTCCAATCAATAAATTTTTATTTCCCCTTTCGACCATCAAGATATTAATACAATTAGTGGAACAAAGCGAAGTAATCATAAAACTACAGCTATGGTGAGTATTTAGTTTACAAACTTGTCTAAAAGAATTGTAATGTCATTAAAGATTGGACAAAATCACTCTTCACGGGGAAGAAACATTTCTTGCGTTGATTCAAAGTAAATTAATGTTTATGGTTCGTTTAGATTCAATCGTCTGGAGTATATCAGTTGGTCGGAAAAGCGAACCATAGGTTCGCTTTTCCGACCAACTGAAATATTCCAGACGAGTAAATCTAAAACATATGGGATGGACTGTTAAAGGGCTGGATTGGTTCCAGGCCACAACAGAGTCGAATTCCCTACAGAATTTGAATGCTGGCTTCAATGGTTTGAGAGCTATACTGAGATTTTGTGACTTTGCTGGTTTTTCTAGTTTTCGCTGCCGCTGTTTTTTTTTTTCTTACTGACGAATGTTATTTTAGAACTGATATCCGTGCCCCCCCCCCCCCCCCCGCCTCGCTCGCCCGCCCGCCCGCCCGCCCGCCCGCCCGCCCCGCCTTTCTTTAACGAGAGATGCTAGTCCTGCATAGGGCTCTATAAGTATTCAAATAGGGGTGAATACCTGGTTGGCTGTGCTAGAGACCAGAGAGATGGTATCGAGGTGAATACCGAGTTTGCTGCCCTGAAGACCAGAGATATGCTACCTCTTCGCCTGAGCGATATTTAAGAAGAGTTCTCCTGGCCGATATATAAGAAGACCTCCACATTACCTGTTAAGTTCTGGTTAACTAGATGCCACGTCTTCGTGTGTATCCGACATCAATCAACGGATTAAATTGTTCCAAGGTCGTTGGTCTGCAAGAAGAGAGGATACGATAAGAAAATATTCGAACTCCTTTCAATCTCACGATTTTATGGGATGACATCATTATATTGAGGCACAGATAAGGATTGCAAATAAATTGTAAATAAAATGAATGGAACGCGGTATCAGATTAGCAAAAGTTCTGACACTGAAGGTGAACGTGTACCTTACGCTACTTCTAGACATTTCTAGAGGATGTTATGACCACGTGCTTTGGGCGGGTGCAGTTTTCAAGATGATTAATTATTACATGTTTATGTACTTTCGTCTCGTTTATCAATTAAATTTCTTTGCATGAAATGCAATTTATGCTGCAATTTGTATTGTGACAGTAACCTTTCAACTTCCAATTGTTGTTGTAGTGGTTGTGTTTATTATTGCAGCGCCAGTGGGTTGTTATTCTTCCCCCTCTACAAGGCAACTTCTACATTTACTGCTACTACTATTACTACTACTTCTACTACTATTACTACTACTACTACTGCTACTACTATACTACTACTACTACTACTACTAACTACTACTACTACTACCACTACTACTTCTACTACTACTGACGAATGTTATTTTAGAACTCCTACTACTACTACTTACAGTAGTAATAGTAGTAGTAGAATAGTAGTAGTAGTAGCAGTATTAGTAGTATAGTATAGTAGCAGTAGTAGTAGTAGTAGTAGTAGTAGTAGTAGTAGTAGTAGTAGTAGTATCAGTATATAGTAGTAGTAGTAGTATGTAGTAGTAGTAGTAGTAGTAGTAGTAGTAGTAGTAGTAGTAGTAGTAGTATAGTAGTAGTAGTATAGTAGTATAGTAGTAGTAGTATAGTAGTAGTAGTAGTAGTAGTAGTAGTAGTAGTAGTATAGTAGTAGTAGTAGTAGTATATAGTAGTAGTAGTATATAGTAGTAGTAGTAGTAGTAGTAGTAGTAGTAGTATATAGTAGTAGTAGTAGTAGTAGTAGTAGCATGTTCAACTATTCTCGTTATTTGCATCTATTTACCAAATAGTTATCTCCCCTGATTGCTAGGAATTGGCTTGCAAAAATTAGCACTAATTGAATGGGGAATTTTTATATTTCTCAAAATTATATTAAACCCGTGAAAGTTATATTTGCTCTGCGCATCAGACATTTAAGAACAATATATATGCTCTCACTTGGTGATATAATCGAACCATTTCATTCGACCAATTTTTTTCCCCTGTTCATTTAAAAAGGTACGGTTATTTCGTGTAGAGTGCCATGTAAAATAATGGAAAATTGCGTTTTCGTCAACTTTTAGAGATTAAAATATTTTTTAGTCTTCATATTAGCAATGCTCTGCGCATAT
>CM062293.1:494435671-494445671 GCA_031216915.1 Pictodentalium vernedei
ATCTAAACTTACTGCATAATATCATGACGTATGAATGAATGAATGAATCTTTATTTAGCAGTATACAACAAAAAACTAAAAATTATACATGCATCAATATCGAACAAAAATATACATACATAATTATAGAACAAAAATAATCTAATAAACCTATATACCACAGGGAGACGGCATAGCCTGATTGGCTGTCAACCTGTCGTCTCCCGGGGATTGTATCGTGCAACATTGGAATCGGAGTGTCCAACGACTGTCTTGGTCGCTGGTGGCTAGTGTAACTAACACAATTTAGTTAAGAGACAAGAACTGAGTTAACCCTTAACCCAACATGAAAAGCAGACGACACTTGCAAAAAACAAACTCTTGAGTAACTGATCTTTTTCATTCTTTGTCTCAAAAACACAGGTTACGACCCCCCCTCCCCCCCCCCCCACGGAACGAGCTCGACGAGCTCGCTTCAATAAGGGACCATAACCCATGTTTTTGAGACAAAAAATTTAAAAAATAATGAAAACTAATTGGCGATTTTTGAGAATAGCCCTGGTCGGTTTTGGTCGTCACGTTGGGCAAAGGGTTAAGAGACGAGAATTTGTCCAGTCGTATACAGTACCAGCAGAAACGGGTCGATAGTAACTATTTCTCCCTCGTTGACATCTCCAAACCCCGACGCCACTCCGTGGGGTGCTACCAGGAAGAGATCCCCACAGACCGACGCTGAGAGTTGGAGTCCTCAACAGGAGTAGACCAGGAACAAAATTCCCATATTGTCATTTCACTGCCCATGTCTGTCGGCTCTGCGCTTGGAAAGCGCTAAATTGGTATTATCTTAAAAATGCATAAAAATGAAAGATGCATACCCACTCGGTTTATTCAGAAAATATTCTACCTATTGTTAGAAAGCACAGTCAGCACAGCAAGGATTATTACAGTCGATATTATCGGAGTATTGGGACAATAATTTTGAGATTAATTGTTTTTTAAAAATGTTTCTGTTGTTTATTTTACGTAAATCAAGGTCTAAATCGTTCCAGAGTGTGGGGTAGATGTGTGTTGGAAAATTCTCAAGAGATCTTGTCTTGTTCTATCAATACCTTCTACTGGCTCTACCCGTAGTGTTGACTACAGGGTGGAAATAATGTCTAAAGGATACTGGCAGGTTATCGTGATACCAGTCAAAAACGAACAGTCACGCGTGGAGTTTAAAGAGGTCATTTACTTTAAGAATCTTATTTTCCCGAAAGACGAGATCAGTGTGTGCATTATATTTCTTATTGTTTATTATGCGGATGGGGCGTTTCTGAAGAAGCAGTATCTTTTTTGGTCGTTCTAGCATTACCCCATACGTTTATCCCATACACTAAATGTGTGTGTATCAGGGCATAATAAACTGTTTTCAAAGCTTCACGGGGAAGCGTGGTCTTCACTCTATTTGGTGCGAAATTTGCCCGAGCAATCTTTGAAGAGAGTTGAGATATATGATGTTTGTAAGATAAACTATCATCAATATGTATTCCTAAGAATTTAAGAGATTTTTCGGCATTATTTGAACCTAGTATACTTATGATTTGGCCATTTATTAATATAATTTGGTGAATTGTTGTTGTATTTTTGGCGGAAGGGTTGATTAAAATATATTTAGTTTTTGTTGCATTTAGTACAAGTTGATACGCACAACACCATTCAAACACTTTTTTCAAGCTCTTTATTTATGAGTTGGGCTAACTGATTTGGGTCGGGACCCGAAGAAAGCCCAGTAGTGTCGTTAGCAACAGATCGAAGATTTAGGCATGTAGCATGATAGATGTCATTGACATATATCAGGAACAGTGATGGGCCGAGTATCGAACCTTGTGGAACTCCGTTGGATATTTGTGCTCTGTCAGATGTATGGTCGCCGTATGCGACATACTGTGACCTATCAGATAAATAGCTTTTAAACCAGTCATTACCCAAACCACTAATACCGTATCTATATAATTTATTTATTAAAATGTCATAGTTTATTGTATCAAATGCCTTTGAAAGATCTAAAAATAACGCAAGTGTGCTGTTTTTACTTCTTTTATTATTTTCTTCTGATATAGTTTCAACAATTACATGACAGGATGCACCGTACTATGATTTTTTCTAAAACCGTACTGATTTGGATGTAGGATACTAAAACGATTTAAGTATTTTAAAAGTCTTACTGACATAAGTTTTTCTAATACTTTTGAGAATGTCGGAAGAATGCTAATGGGTCTGTAATTTGTGAAGTTATGTTGGTCGCCTGCTTTAAATATAGGAATACCTTTTCCGATTTTCATTTTGTCTGGAACAGTGCCACATGAAAACGAACAATTGAAGACGTGTGTTAATGGGTTAAGGATGGGGGTCAATGGTTTGTTTAAGTAGATTTTAACTAATCGTCGCATGAGTGCAAGAATGTTCTATGTCCCCTATGGGACATAGAACATTCTTGCACTCAGCCGACGTAATATCATCACAATCTTTGCTTCCTTTCGACTTTAGGGATTTAACAATATTCATAATTTCGAAATCACATGTAGGGCTTATGTAAAAATTATTAGTAGAATTTGCCTCCATGAAGTCGTGAAACGACTTGTTAGTACCAGGTATTTTATCGCTTGTTCGTTTTCCTATATTTGCAAAGTAAGTATTGAATTCTCTAGTTATTTCTGTCGGGTCATTTATTTCTTTATCATTATGAATAAAATTTGAGGTAAGTTGGTTGTTCTGTTGGACTTTTTAATGGCGTCATTTAGTATTTGCCATGTTTTACGCATGTTATATTTGTGCTCGTTTAGAATACTTTTAAAATAAGTAGCTTTGCATTGCTTTTTCACTTTAATGAATATTTTACAGTAGTTTTTGTAGTTTTTTTTATATTAAGCTCAGTTGGGTTTTTTAACTTTTTATTATAAAATTTGCTTTTATTAATCCAAGGTTGTCTCTTTAAGAATTTTTGATGAGTGCAGACGCGTATTCGGGGGAAAGCCGCATCAAACAATCCTAGATATATATGTAAAAAATTGTTATAAGCCGTGTTTGGGTTATCTAACACATAACAGAGGAAAAAGCACATTGTGATAGAAGTAATTTGAAGTTTGCAATAGTTTCAGCATTTACCTTTCGAGTCCATGAATATGATTCTTTCTTTGTTTTGAGGGGAACAGTTTCTGCGTGAAAAGTACCAAAGTGGTCGGAGACGTCAGTTATTATTATCCCAGTTACTACAGTGGATAAAATATTGTTAGTAAATATGTAGTCGATGAGTGTGGCTGAATGTGTAGTTAAGCGGGTGGGTTTAGAATGACAGGTAAAAATCCCTGACTGAACATTTGGTTGATATAATTATCTGTTTTGGCGTTGGAGTCATATTGAAGATCAATATTAATATCGCCCATTATATAGGGAGATACTTTTTCCTGATTTAATTTGTCAGTTATTTCGTTTAGTTTGTCTAAGAAGATGCCAATGTCCGCTTTCGGTGGTGTGTTAGGTCTGTAAATTACCCCAAAGATTCTCAGAGATTTATTAACATAAATTTTGATAAAAAGAAATTCTATGATATGAGGGATGAAAGTCGACAGGTCATGACGAATTTTAATATCAATATTCTCTTTAATAAAGAACCCGACTCCTCCTCTACCGTCATCACCGTCAGGACGGTTATGTTTTATAAGATTATGATAGCCGTCAATGCAGTGTGATATATTTGAGGGGACATTGAAGATTTCCGTTAGGCCAATGATGTCAAACTTATTTTCGGTCCCTTGCAGGTTAAACAGAAGATCGTGTAAAGATTCCCAGTGGGCATTAATACTTTGACAGTTAATATGAAAAAGCGAGAAAGATTGGGTTTCATTGTTGATAATCGATCGCAAATTTTCTGGCAAATAAAACTTACATTCGGGTTTATGACTGTGGAATGGAGAATCCTCACCATCGTCGGGTGAGGGGGGGGGGGGTGTGGGTGTATTGTTTTATTGGGCTATGAAGTCGTATTCAGTGCCAGTCTGGACCTCGTCTAAAGTAATGTTACCCGCCATATTGACAGCACTATTGTCACCAGCTTCAGTATGTGTGTTAACCCTTTACCTAACGAATCGCCCGCATCCGCCCGCGTAATATGCAAATTCAGCAGCTGAAAAAAATATTATTTTTCGAAAAATTTCAACAAAACCATATCATGTGACCCCTCTTTGGAACGAGCTCGTCGAGCTCGTTCCAAAGAAGGGTCACATGATATGGTTTTGTTGAAATTTCTTGAAAAAATTTAAAAAATGATATTTAAAATAATAAATTTTGAAATCGCCTGCGTTGGGTAAGGGTTAAATAGTAGCATTGAGCTATTTGAAATGTGTTTGACAGCGCGATTCCAAGTGCTCATATGGAGTTGGATGGAAGAAAAAGGAATTGTGTACAAGGAAGAAGTGAATGGAATACATGTGAGATAGACAAATAATTTCATTTTTGTGAGTTTTAATGAATGAGGATGAGCTCACGAGTTGTGCTGCATGAAGTGAGTGGATGAGTGGAAAATAAACAGATTGATGAAAATATGAATTGACTGAGTCATTTTTATGTATACATCACAGAATAAATGAATGAATGCACGAACTGAAAAATACAAAATATCACGTTGGAATATACACAAAGCTTGTCGAAGAGGGTAGAAGATGGGCCTGGGGATATGCAGGACGGATGGACGTATGTAACGGACAAACTGACAAATTTAGAGACGGATCGAAGGTAAGGCGGTGGAATGGATAGACACGGACAAACAAGACGGTCAGACATCTGACAAACAGACAAAATGTTCATGATAGTGTATCCATTTTCCAGCAGATTGTGCCTCATTACCTCCCATTGTTATGCACTATATAACTAAAAATGACAATGTTCAATGTCAAAGTGAGTGTGCTATGGAATATGTCACTTTTTTCACTGCATTGGAGCCCACTTAAATGAATACCTTCTAATTTAATAACCTCATCAACTGAGTGCAACTTCCAAACACAAAAACCAATTACCATACCTTCAGTATAAAATTTATCTGTTAATTACATGTCAATTATAGGATGAACTCATATTAATTGAATAAAATAAATTGTAATATGTCGAGAGACTATCGTGACAAACACCAATTTCGCAATGTTTATAGACTATTTTTCATCACTATATCTATTACACACAGATAGAGCTGCAGACAGACATACATTATACAACGAAACGCTTTGACCCTTTACCAAACGCAGACGATATCAAAATTTATTATTTTAAATATAATTTTTTCAAATTTTTCAAAAAAATTTCAACAAAACCATATCATGTGACCCCTCGTTGGAACGAGCTCGACGAGCTCGTTCCAACGAGGGGTCACATGATATGGTTTTGTTGATTTTTTTTTTAAAATAATATTTTTTCAACTGCTGAATTTGCATATTACGCGGGCGGATACGGGCGATTCGTTAGGTAAAGGGTTAATACATGTACCCCAAGAAATCACATAATATATGCTCTATAGTAACTAGGAAAGGTGAAATGACGGTAAAAAGAGAGAAGGAATTGGACCTACAGATATGCAAGTAAGCAGACAGACAAACAAAACAGCTCAACGTATCACAAATTGTAATGTGACACTCGATAGCATTGATATTAAATATAAAAAAAAGTCCCTTGAGTGTAACAAAGCGACGTCTGCAATGGTTTTGCTTTTGCGTTGCACACGGCACCTTGTTGCACTCAGGGGACTTAAAAAGCTAAGAGAACCGCGAACCACATATTCATCCGTTGCATCTAAAGAAACATACAGTGCGTGGAGAGTGTATTATCACTACACTAAAACACCCGCAGAGTGAAGATCCCACCCAACCAATAATTGTAAATTTGTTGCAAGCATAACCAGCACAAGCAAAGTTTCAGCCAATGGACCTCCGGGTTTAACCCAGAGGTCCATTGGCTGAAACATAGCTTGTGTTTTTTGTCGATATGTACACAATTTGAAAGTTATAGCATGGGTGATAACTCCACTCCGCGGGTGATTTAGTTACAATCCACTCTCCACGTACTGTAAGTACTGTTATTTTGCACCTTGCTTCGTCAAAAAAAATCTGAGACAAACCCTGCAGTTCAAACAAAAATATGTCGAAATGATGTTCAAGTATAGTGCATATAGAAGGATCTATACTGATGGGTCTAAAGGTGGTGACAAAGTATCATCAGCCCTTCTTACAGATGATCACCCCTATCAGAATATCAAATAAAAGTTTTATTTTCACAGCTGACTTTAAAACTTTACAACTCGCGCCTGAACACACTGAGAATGTACATGAAAGAAGCCGAATATATTTTCCTACTCTCTTTCCTCTTTATTTGCATTACTCAACCCCATATTAAAGAAGCCTCTCATTTTGGAACTTCGTGAGAAATTAAACACTCTCATGTCTGACCAATGTGATATCGTGTTTAAACAAGTCTATCACTGACTTGAGCATTCCTTTCAGTGATTTTACACCACACAGTATTTCCATAAAATCTGTGTAGCAGGCCGATTGGGATGGGGCGACAAATAACAAAGTCCATCACTTCTGAGCAGCTGTCAATGCAGGATGAATACCCTTCACGGGGAGGATAAATATCCTTCTAGAAACCTTTGTTGAAAAGATCCTGTAATTCTGACACGATGTCATATTGGTCATACAAGACTAACATATTCCTTTTTGTTAGGGGTTAATATGCAACTAGAGTCTGTTCCTTGCCAACAGGTGTTGACAGTGCACTGCAAAAAATATAGGTTCTCTTTAGAACCCAAACTGGTTCTAATCTTGTCCCTGAGATGGAACCAGTTCTGTTTAAACAGTATTTATTTCAAATCAAATAAATTTATAAAGATGAATATTAACAGAATTAAACATAAATTGAGGGGGTTTCAGCCGTAAGTTTGGAGCTTATACGAGGTTGTCTCAAATCATTATTAAGCAAATGAGATATGAACAGTTGGCATATCGAACCAGTTTTGGTTCTGTACAGAATCAAAACTGGTTCGATATGCCAACTGTTCATATCTCCTTTGTTTCAAAATGTTTGGCGACTGAGTTGAATAAGCTCCAAGTTTAGTGCTGAATCTACTTCAGTTCATGTAAAATTCTGTTAAAATTGAATGCTAATATTGGTAAATTTATTTGATTTGAAATAAATACTGTTTAAACAGAGCTGGTTCCATCTCAGGGACAAGATTAGAACCAGTTTTGGTTCAAAAGAGAACCTATATTTTTCGCAGTGTGGAACACATTCTTTTACACTGCACCGATTTTGATCATGTCAGAGGGCAGCCTGTCACTGTTGGATCTCTTAGAGATCTATTTCATCATACGAGCCTGTTAAAAGTTCTATCATTTCTTAAAGTAGTCAACCTTTTTAATAAATTTTAAAATTATTTATATTGTTTTAAACTAGATTCTTCAAGTCTCAAATCATCAGGTTGATTTATAAGGTATTCATTATACTAGTATCATCTCTATTTACTGTTAGGAAGCGCGGCGCCCTGGCTCAGTGGTAGACTGTTGAACTTATATGCTAGAGGACCCGAGTTCGATCCCCGTCCGGGACGACCCGCGTTGTGTTCTTGGGCAAGGCACTTAATCCCAATTGTCCACGTGGAGGCACGATGACGCTGTGTACTAAGGCGTACTGTACGTCGATGGTGCATATGTCTTCAACCGCTGTAGCCCTGCTTGAACAGAGTTAGAATGTTGAGGAGCTGACAGTTGCATCGTCGATGCTCGGTGGTTCTCTTCGGGTACTCCGGCTTCCTCCACCCGTAAAACTGTCATGGTCACGATTAGCCATTGTACATAAGTATGTGACCTTAAACACCAATAAATAAATAAATAATAAATACTTACTGTTAAAACTCCTCCTCGTCCCCTGAGTTCGGATGTGTTCCATGTGCCTACTGGCACATAGAACACATTGGAACTCAGGGGACGACCTGTTTTTGACATTCTATTGTAATTGTTTCCGATTTTCCCTTGTAATTGACAATGACATGTTTTTATTACTTTCTGCCGTTTTCTCGACACGATGTAGCCTAAGCTTCCGATGTGGCGTTAAGCACAAGTAAATAAATAAATAAATAAATAAATAAATAAATAAATAAATAAATAAATAAACTCGTCGATTGTATAGCTTATCTTTTTGATGATTATCGATCAGCCTCCGCCATTATACCAATTTCCCCAACTCCTACCCCTATTGTCGTACAAGTAAAATCCGTTGAAAACGAATACGCGAGAGTTTCTCAGTTTCAGTTTCCAGAAAGTAAAGTCAAGTATTGTCCTTGGGCAAGGCACTTAATCTCAATTGTCCACGTGGAGGCACGATGGCGTTGTGTTCTAAGGCGTACTGCACGTCGATGGGGCACTTGTCTTCAACCAATGCTAACCCTGCTTGTGTGGAGTTACTACGTTGGGGAGTCTGACTTGTCTTCTTTTCGATGGTTCTCTCCGGGTACTCCGGCTGCCTCCACCTGTAAAACTGTCCGACACGATGTGACCCTGGCTGTCGAAAGTGTGGTTAAACCCCAATAAATTATTAAAGTCAAGTCATTTCCACAAGTGCACTTCTGGTGAAAAAGTTCACGTGCTACCCCTCTTGACTCCTTACCTTAGGTAGTCCAAACATAGCCTGAAAGACAGTATTTTAATTTTTACGCTCTACCCCTTTTGGCCCTTTACCTTAGGGGTTGTCCAAACATGGCCGGAAGAACATATTTTAATTTTTGGGTTATAAAATAATAAATATACCTTTCGGGCCATGTTTGGACTACACCTTAGGGTAATGGGGAGCAGCTCCCCCATGTCTCCTGCTTCTGGCGCCCCAATGAGCATATAATAAACACTACTACGAGTAGGGCCAGGCGAATCTCAAATTTTGGTTCGAATCGAATCCCGTCTGTTTGGTAAAATTGTAGCGTCCGAGCTATAGTGAGCGCCGCCGATGGGGCCTCTGCCCGAGTTATCTTTCTTGTACGGGCGGAAGGTGGCCTATTATCCAATGCTCTGATTGGTTGGCCTCGCTTTGACTTGCGCTAAAGGGTATTTAAGGCAGTGAACAGCATATTTCGTGGCCTCGTGGGGGGCAAACGAAGCTGTCCTGTTCAAACTCTACAAGGCCTTCATATGACCTGTACTTGAATACGGGGTCCTTATCCTGTTTGAAACCTATAAAACCAACATTGCTAAACTGCAAAGAGTCCAAAACCAAGCGCTAGGAATAGCCCTTCAAGCCCCTTACGATTCCCCGATCAAACTACTCCACGAAAAGGCCAAAATCCCAACCATCAAAGACCGCCTAGCCACGCAAGCTGCCAAAAACCGCGAACGCTTCAAGGACAGCAAACTAATATCAGAACTAAGGGAGCTCTGCGCCAGTCGACAAAAACCCCAAAACATGCCCCCAACCGACCAACTCAAGCAGGAACTGTTGTTACTATAAGGTCTCAAAATATAGGGGAAGAATTGGGCCTAAGATGGGATACTAATGGGAACCGTGGATTCCCCTCCCGTCTCATTTAGAGGAAGCTATATACCAAGCAGGTCTGGTAGTTGCATACATCTCTCTTGAATGCACTTTGCCTGTTTTGACGAATATTTATGAACGGACATTAATTCTAATGTACGGTATACCTTTATCTGCTCTAGGATGCTTTTGAAGACGGATGTACACCCTCTCACCTTGCAAGAATAAATAAAGTTTTTGAAAAGTAGTACACACAGATTAACAGCTGCTGACGGTACTTCCTGGTTTGGGAAACCTAGAAGCACATTCTGTAGGAACTTAACTTTGGAGGAACAAACAGGAAAGAAACACCCTCGGGTGTGGCCTTTTGTGAAAGCCTGTTCTCCTCCCTCTATACCGATCCCACTCAAAGTAACTCAAAATAACCAAAACGGCAAATTTAAATGGGAAACTAACAGGAGGAACAAACAGGAAAGAA